>PVIC010044182.1:0-15117 GCA_004025085.1 Thryonomys swinderianus
GGGATCGAACTCAGGACCTTGCGCTTGCAAGGCAGGCGCCGGAACCACTGAGCTAACCCTCCGGCCCTCCTTTCCTTTTTTGAGACAGAGACTTACTTTGTAGTTTAGGTTGACCCTAAACTCACTGTGTAGCCCAGACAAGCCTCGAACTCTCTCTGCTTCTGACACCCAAGTGCTGGAATTACAGGCGTAAGCCACCACACCTGGCTCGTCATTTCATTTCTAAATGATGCTGACTTATTATTCTGGAACATGTACTTATGGCCTGAATATTAACAAGTGACATGCAAGAAGAGCCATCTACCACTCTGTCTTATCCATGACTATTATCCGCAGCACACTTCTGCAATAAAAGTGCTTTACAAGTTCAATGTAAACTACTTCTCCCTTCCTACTTCCCACAGAGAAACAATTTCGCTTTAGGAATGAAATTTTTAATCTGCTTAAGGCAAACTCTAGTCCAACAATAAATGTGGAATATAATTTTTAAAACACAGGTTTTCCTTAAGAAACTGACAGATGAATACACACATTTGAGAAAATATGTATCTCTTGCAGATAGATTAACATATCCTGTTCCTAGATTATCAAATTTCATAGTTTACTGACCACTATTATTCTTATTTTTACCTTTTAAAAACTAATTAGCAAAATGGGACTGTGCATATCTGAGGTATGATCAAAGTGTATGGTGAATGCTTAAATAAAATGTTATTTAACAGATACACTGGTATCATTTCTCATCAAAATACCTACTTTCTCTTTGGAGTCAGACACACTTATCCTTTTATTTTTGCCACTTTTAAAAGCAGTTCTAGAAATTCTTTCTTGTGTCTTTATGATGTGTGATAAAAAACATAGTGCATTCTCATCGATGGGCTTTCCCCAAAGTCAAAATGACTGTGAGAGGGTAATGTTTTGAAATAATTTAGGAACCTTGTGTATTTCTAATATCCCACATTTCTGTGGAAGGACACAGTCTGAAGCTGACAGAAAAAGCAGGCCCTACAAATACCGACTTATATTTGTGCAGACTCTGTGCAGCAGTGTTTTTTGTTTGTTCATTTTTGTTTTCATTTTGTTTTCGCGGTACAGGGGATCAAACTCCAGCCCTTGTGCATCCAACGTTGGCGTGGTACCACTTGAGCTAAATCCCCAGCCAGCAGTGTTTTCTTTAGAGCAACTGCTCAAGAAAAAAACAACTTGTACCGGTAAAACCTAGTATGGATTTTTTGAGGGAAAAAAGACATGTCTTTAAATCCTAATAGTTGTGTGGCTCTGGACCAATGGATCCTTAGCTCTACTCCTGAGCCTCTGCCTGCGAAGCTGGACTTCAGGAGAGACCTGAGGCGGGTGTACATGTCTGGCCCAGAGCAGGCCCATCACCGAGCATTCTACAGGACAGGGTGGTGACTGTGTTTACAGTGCTCCCCCCTGGATGGTATGAAGGTGAATATGAAATACAGACACCACTAAAATAAATATGGAGTACACATATTATTGTAAAAGCAAATGTAAGGAAAAAACCCTTGACACAAAAATACAAAGAATTGTGAGTTACCAGAGTGTAATACAAGCTGAGTATTCCATATCCAAAATACCCAAAATTCAGATTTCAAAATTCTAAGGACTTTAAAATATTTACAGGGACTTTACTGCTTGGGGATCCCTAATCCAAAAACCTACTTTTTCTTTTTTTTGTATGTGGTTCTGGGGACTGAATTCAGAACCTTATGCTTACCAGGCAGGCCCATGGTGCTACTGAGCTACTTCCCTGGCCCCTAATCCAAAAATCTGATACAAAAAAAAATTTATTTTCTTTGTGTAGTGCTGGGGATTGATAGGGCCTCATAATGCTAGGTAAGTGTGCTATTGCTGAGGTACAGCCCTGCCCAAGAAAAATCCAAAACTTTTTGAATGTCATGCTGGTTCTCAAAAAGTGAGATTTTCAGTGCCTTTCAGCTCATAGATTTTCAAGGTAGGGATATCCTATCTGTACAAGAGCTCACTATTAGTACTGATTGCCACAGACACTTAGCTGCTTTTCCCATAGGAGCTGCTGCTTTTTCCTATTTTTTTTTTCATCAGATCGAAACCAATCCCTCACATCCCACAGGTGTGAATTCTGACTAGTTAGAAACAAGCCCAGTGGTTTTGTACACCTTCTCAGTGAATGGCTTAGCAGTTGGAATGTACTTTAGGTTAATAATCTTCGAGGATGCCATGCATGGTTACCTATAATGCCAACACTTTAGGAGGCTGAGACAGGAGAATCCCAAATTTAAGCCTAGACAATTTAGTGAGACTCTGTCTCAAAAAACAAGTCCTCAAGGGGAGGACTGTTAGGTAGCTTCCAGAATATTGTTTTTTTCCTTTAAAAGAAAAAAAGGGCAAATACAGGATAGGCAGAAATAAAACCTCTCTTACTGGATTTCCTAGGCCTCTCTCTGATACCTAGCCATGTAGTGGCCATCCGGTGATGGTGAGGTGAGCCAGCCTGCACGAGGAAGACCAGCAGAAGACAGAACAGGAAGTCAGGAAGAGTGTGGGTTCTAACAATTCTGAGCTGCTGAAATAACCAGCTTTTTCTGTGTTTATGTTATGAATCCCCCAAATTTATGTAGGCTATGTGAACTGATTGAAGGAGTAAAAAATATACTACCCTGGTTTAAGTAAAGACACTTAAAAAACAAAAAAGCAACCTAATAAGAACATTTAGATCCTCATTCTGTTTCCTGAAAACTGAGGAGGAAATTCTTAGGTGAAAGATGTCCTGTTTACATGAATAATATATGACACCCTTATAGTCAAGGGTAGAGAGATCACACTGAGACTTCAGTGCAGACCCTAAGATGACGCTACCCTCCGGCTCCTCACCCAGTGCGCACAGCTTGCTTCTTCGGATGTCATGCAGCACAAGTAACCAACTCCACTACTTTTTGGGTCCTTGCTCCCCATGGGGCTCTTGTGCCACTTAAAACAGGGTTGTAACTTTTTCTTATCTATCTTATATCTATCTCTCTTGCCAAGACAAGTGGAGTTTCTCTACTCCTTTAATATTTACCTCATTAGAAATTACAGCAGAAAAACATTAAAAAACAAAAGTACATAAAAACATTGCATTAGTCAACAGAGAAAAATATCATCACATTGTATGACCTTGTCGAAAATTCCACTATACATTCATGAGATAATCAGTGTAAAAGGCAAATAACATCTTGGTACTATTAGAAATATGATTTTGACATCATGGTCTTAATTCTCAGGGAACCTCGGGCCTTATTTTGAACATTGCTAGGTGAAGTTACTTTGCTCTGGCCTTAAAGAATTATTTGATCTTAAGCCACATGAATGATACGATACAGTGGTGATCTCTGAGAAAGTATTATTTAATAAAGGTTGCCATTAGATTTAATTTTGTCAAAGTAACCCCCTATCCTGAAATAAATGCTACTCTTGAGAACCAAGTAACAACTCTTAGAGATGAGAGAGATAAAACGTGATGAAATAAACATCTAGACTTGAGGGTCACTAATAAGAAGCCAAGGAGCCGACTCATGTGGAACTTGGTCACAATGCCCTCTGATGTCTCTGCTCAGCATGTTCAGGAAAATAATTAAAATAGAAGATGTCCCACATTCAGCCTAGTTCTCAGATTTCCTGAAATAAGTCTACTAAATATAAATCTCAAATATATAATCAAACATACATTACGGCTCATAGTTTATAATCAGCATCCACTCTATTTGTATGAATCTAATTAAAGCTAACAGGTTAAGGGTCCGATGTGGCATAGCACAAGGTTTTTCCTTAATTTTTTTTCTTTTTTCTTCTTATTCTGTGGCTATGCTGGGACTGTAACCCAACAACTTGTATATACTAGACAGTACTCTAGAACTGAGCTACCCCCAGCTCTATCACTCCTTTTTAAATCTACAGAATAAAGCAAAAAACAGTGTACCTGCTGGAGATCTAGACTATTGTAAATGTTCAATAACCCATGTCTAACATCAATTAAAATTCCTAAGAGGTGTGTGCTTACCTTGAGCACCAGACAGTAGTCTGTAGGTGCTTTGTATTTGTTCCGATAGTCCTGGCCGTAGTAAACATTGACGTGATCCAGCTGGAGGAAGCACACCAGATCCCGAGAAACCTGGGATAAAAACGTCCAAAAGATCATGTAAACAATAGTGTAGAAAGAAGTAAAGAATCACAGCTAGTTTCAACTTTTAGTTGAGAACGTAAATTTCACTAAGAAATTACTGCTGTTTTGCAAAAGACAATGCATGTGTTTACAAACATTTCTTCTTTAACCCTTAATATAACTGTAGTTGTGGCTTGTGTCTTTGTTCCCCCAAAGCCTCACTGGGTCACAGGCAGAGATTTTTCAGAGAAAGCTGTGACGCTGGAATGGATTCATGGTGCAATACTGTAATTAAGGGTGTGATTACTAAATCATTCTACTGATTGGTTTGGCATCTGCCCTAAGCCCAGGAGCCTAGATAGAATTTAAAGGAGCAGAAAATGGTGCTAGGGTTCCTTGCTTGCTTATTTTGCTACCCTCTGCCTGCCATGAACCACTTCTCTGTGATGTCTGTTTGCCAGGGTACCCTGCCTTGAAGCCAGCTGACTATAGACTGAAATCTCTATAAACTCTGAGAGCTAAATAAGCCTTTCCTCCTGTATCTTTGAGTATTGGGTACTTTGTCTCAGCAACAAGAAAAGTAAGACACTTATGGTCTTGCTATTCATAACAAACACTAACTTTCTGGGAAAGTCATTTAACAACACTTTTAAGTACAGTGGGGTATGCATTAAATCAAATAGTGTACAAGAAAGCTCTCTGGAATGAACAAGAAAATATCAGGTAGTTTGGTGCCTATAAAACATATCTAAAATACAATGTTTCCCCACTCATGGTTTCCTTAAACGGGCAAAAATTGTACTTATGGGATTGTTTTAAGACTAGACAATACTATGAAGTCTTTAAAATAGTTCTGTCCTCATATTAGTACAAAGCGATAGTTAACAAGCAAAAGCCTGTTACTCAATTGAAATCGGTATAAACCCACAAAGTTACTCTTCCCCAAACAAAAACTACTCTGGCAAGAGTCCTCAAAATAATAAATAAAACTATGATTTCAAATCTGGTAAAAGAAAGGAGATGGGCCCAACTAATGATCAGAGAAGTGAAAAATTTTGAGTTTCCTTATCTTTGCAATCAACAGATTATAAACAAAGTAATCTGGGGCTGGAGATTTAGCTCAGTGGTTCCGGTGCTTGCCTAGCAAGCACCAGGTCTTGAGTTTGATCCCGGTAACCACATACCACAATGCTGGGCATGGTGACTCACACCTGTAATCCTAGTACTTGAGAGGCACAGGCAGGAGGATTGCTGAATTCAAGCTTGCATGGGATACATAGTGAGCTCAGGGCCAGCCTGAACTACAAAGCAAGACCCTGTTTCAGAAAAAAACAAAAAACAAAAACAAAAACAAACCACCAAAGTAATCTGTTCTACCTGAGGTGAAGTAAGACCTTCAAGTTACAAACCATCTGACATTTTAGGTTTTTTTTTGGGACAGGGCCTCACTTTGTAGTTCAGGCTGGCCCTGAGCTCACTATGGTGCCCAGGCAAGCCGCTGCGAACTCAGCAATCCTCCTGTCTCTGCCTCCCTAGTGCTGGGATTACAGGCGTAAACCACCACGTCTGGCATTGTGGTATGCAGTGTTGATTGTTGGTGGGCGTGAGTCTCCACGCCCAGCACTGTATGTGGTTACCGGAGATCGAACTCAGGACCTTGAGCTTTCGAGGCAGGCGCTGGAACCACTGAGCTAACCCCTCCGGCCCTAGAATTTTACTTTTTATCTTTTGATTAGAATCTTGAGTTACAACCCAAATACTGGCTGTTTGTTTTCAGATGGTTTCATACAGATTTAACCCTTAAAGAGTTCTAGAAGGAATATTACAACATCCTTTCCTGTGTTAACTGAGAAATCTTGCTTGGGACAATCTTTTTCTAAGGATACTGAGACTGCCTTGAAGAAAATATGGCCTAAAATTATATGGAGAGAGACTTTGAAGGCTATGTAAAGGAGCATGGGCCTTCAACTGGCCAACCTGAGTTACAACCAGCCCTTAAGAACAAACTGAGGTTATAAGGTAAGGGTTGACTGCCTTCACCCACAAATTAAAAGCAATTAGCATGTGAGGAGCTCAGACCCTACCTAAGGGACTCACCTTTGCTTTTCCTTTAGGGACATAGTAGATACCAGATGCTCGCAAGAGAAAGTATCGCTTTTTCCAGGACTTCTTGCCGTCATCTTTCAACCAAAGGACTCCTTCAATTTCTGGTACAGTTACAGAACTTCCACAGAAGCATTCCTAAAATAAAAAGATGAGCTGCAAAGACTTATGACCCTTGGATCCTCAGAAAAAACTTGTGTCTACCTGTGAGATGCATTACACTAAACAAGAGTGGTTCTGTTTTAAAACCATGCTGCTCATTTTATCTGAATCTGAACTTTCTAAACAGTATTAATTTATTTTGGAACCACCTTGGCAACCCTGAAATGTTTTAATAAGTAAAAATTTCAGGCACTTGAATTTCTGCCTATGATCTTTTATCCAATATTGTTTTGAAGAAAAATTAACTTGAAACATCAACTGTATATAACAGTACTTACATTTATAAACACCACAGTTAAATAAAATACCAAATATAATTAAAACGGTAAGGTTAATATAAGCATTAAATTTTATGTTTCTCCATTTTAACAACAAATTAGTTGTCAAGCAAAAGAGAAATAAAAACAAAGCCACATGTTCAGTAATTGATCAATAACCTAAACATTGTGTTAATTTATGTGGGTGTAAGACAAACAGGTGGTTTTGTGAAACATTTAGTATCAGCTGAAAGGAATACAAGCAAACTCAAAAAATTCTCCTTAAGCACTAGAATAAGATATTTGAAATCTAAATTAATTTTTGTCCTTAAAATATAGAAAAGTTAGCAATTATAAAGTTTTTTTTTTTCATGCTAACTAGCATCACTATGAAAAGTCACATGCCAATCTTCATTTTCCTAACTGCACTGTTGGTAAGAAGTTATTCTGGTTTTCAGTGTACTAACTTTTAATTTGATAGAACCAGCAAAAACTGAGAATTCAGTTATATTTAAATTTACTAGTCTGCAAAATAAGGAGATTTTTCAAAGAATGCTTAAGAAATTTATTTCAGTTATTTATGGCGAAGGACTGAGGTATTCTGTGAATAGCTCATTATATTCAGCTTTATCTCTGGAAATAAAACAGGTAAAAACATGACAACTGCATCTTTCATCAACCAGCCTTTCTTCCCTCAATCAGAATACTGGTTAGCAAAAAAATAGTTTTTCAAAGATTCTTCAGTGGCCTAACATGTCACACAGTTCAATTCTCTCTCACGGCATCAGAGAATATATGCTTTTTGAGTTACAACTGTCTCTAAATATGGAGTACACCATTCTGGACTTAATATCTCACTTACAAAATGTACAAAAAAGGGAAGAGAAGGCATACCTCCAGCAGTACTTCTTTGTTTCTATCTGCTATCTCAGCTGTTTCCTTTTTCCCTAGAAGGTAATTCTGAAAAAACAATAAATGACAAGAAAGTAAAGGAAAAAACGTTGGCACAGGTACATATATGACTTCTCTATAGAAACAGTAACTCCGGATCTATTTTTGCCAGCCATAGGGTGAGGGAAGTACTGCTTTCCAAAATTCCCAGCATATGGGCTTCATAATTAAAACTCTCAATATGAGCCTTTTCTTGGCCTAAAATATTTGCCATGAATTATTCCATAAATTCCCCCCTCCTGAATCCTGTGGGATGGCACATTCAACAGCTGACAGTATGTTTTGAAATACCTAATAAAAGCTATACTGAAAGTGCCTGAAGATTTTATAATCATTAAGTTCAACAAGTAAAGCAAATTTCCTTAAAATCTGCTGAGTTTAACACATCCAGATACAGAAAATGTACATTCTGGCTGTAGAAAGAAATTCTAGATTCTGGAAGACTATAACAATCTCATTTTCTTGGTTCAATTAAAACCTGAATTGTAATTATTAGTGTAATTATTTTTCAGTTTTGATCAATATCAAAAAGATCTATTGATATCCCAACATATGAATTCTTCACTAAAATATACAGAGAAGGTGAGTCATGATTAAGCCTGCAGGAAAGCTATTCAATACCTTCAACACTGCTGCAATTTTTTTATTATGGAGTTATTTTCCTATTAGGTTTTTATGAGATACCTAGTACTAATTCAAATATAGTTTTGGAATAAAGGTAACATATATTAGAATGTGGAGTCATTATAATCAAGGTACTTGTGATTTGTAAAATATTCAAAAGAAGTAAAAATGAAATAGATCAATGGCTGGAGATAAGATTTCCTTTTCTTTGATGAGGCAAGAAACTCACCAAATAAATTAGTGGGTTCAACACAGCTCTGGGGTAGAGAGCAGAGAAACCTGGTGATTGTCTGGAGCTACTTCCGCTTCTACACTTGCTCATCTCCTGGGAGACCCAACACCGGGGCCCACGGCCTTGTTACCTCACAGCAGTGACCAATGCTCCTGTGGGGTTTTGGAGCTACGATGATTCAGTCATATGGATACCAGTCTCCTAACTACTAACTTAGCAACAAGAGAAAAAGAATGCGTATCTAAAAACTCTGACCTCTGTAAGTTATTCAGACTTACCTGTGGGTTTTTGAATAGTGCATATTTTTCTATACGCTCCATAAATATAAGCTTGTTTTGGCTATCTCTTGTCCAATTGAGAAGATTTTCAACCAAGTTTTCATGGTCTTCAAAGATTCTCTCTGTTCCAAATAAAAAAATCAGTATTTTTTTTTTAGCATTCATCAGAACTGCATTAAAGACATGAAACCTTGCAAGGTGATTCAAATCAGAATCACATCCTCTTTTTTTCCTTTAAATTGAGACAGAGTCTTTCTACGTACTTCAGGTTGGCCTTGAACTCAAGGCGACCTTCCAGACTCGCCATCTAAGTGCTGGGATGACTTGGGGGGGTGGTCATGGCTTCCCAGAGTGATGGATTCATAATCAACACTAACCTCCTGGGCCCTGACATGTTGATCTACTCTCGTTTTACAAACAAGAAAACACGCCCTAGTGATGTGAAGTGAGTAAAGGAAGGTTTGGACTAGAACCTAAGTCTTCTCATCTGTAGCTCCTCACTCTTCAGCCTCTAGCTTTCTTCCACCCACTCTTAAACTTATGCTGAAGAACTAGATACTGGTTTTTTTTTTTGAGACAGGGTCTCGTTTTGTAGTTCAGGCTGGTTCTGAGCTCACTGTGTAGCCCAGGCAAGGCTCAAACTCAGCAATCCTTCTGTCTCTGCCTCCCGAGTGCCAGGATGACAGGCGTGAGCCACCATGCCTGGCACTGTGGTATGCGGTAATGATGGCTGGTGGGTGTGAGTCTCCATGCTCAGCATTGTATGTGGTTAGTGGGATCCAACTCAGGACCTTGTACTTGGCGAGGCAGGCGCCGGAACCACTGAGCTAACCCTCCGGCCACAGATAATGGTTTTTTGAAATTTGTTGCTTTTTTGTTTCCCTTCAAGTTAAGTTCTTGTAGAAAGTCATCAGTACCACGTAGCCAGTTTAAACTGAAAATTATTTTGTATTCAAAGAATACTCAAAATACTTTAGGTAAACACTCTTGGTAAATTTGTAGGAAAAGATAAAAACAAAGGCCTCAAAATGCTTCCGTAACATGAACACTGTAGAGATTACACAGAAATTTAAAAGCAAGTAAAGCAATGACATTACTAACCCATTTGTAACTCAGAAATGGTTTCCACCAGCGACCAGTCTAAACTATAACCACAGTGGGATTTGTCCATCAGGTTATCCAGCACCTGTCTCACTGTCTGCCTCTCATCCACCATCATTGTTTTAGAACTGTCATCAGACATGTGGACTCTAATCACCAGCTGTAACGGGTAAGAATGAAATTAAATGAAAACCAAAAAATGGCATCCTAAAAAGGGATTTGAATATTCCACTTAAAGTCTAAGAATAAATTAAAACACAAATACAACTTTGTGAAAGGTTAAAAACTGTGTTTTAAGTAACTTATCTAAACAAGTTTAAAGCCTTTAAAAAACAGAGTAACAGTTAAAAGTTTTATGTTATGCATACTCTTACTGTTTTAGGAGACTTCAGAATAAATTCATACTTTTTATAATGTATATTACACTAAAAAAATATACATGTGAAAAATACATTATTAGAATGAAATCCCCACCCACCTCTCTGTAAATCAGAGGATAATAAGTAAACAAGGTAGGTCTTCCTAGGACAAGAAAACTGAGGAAAAACTCAGCTAGGCAAAAGCCCATGCATCACCTTTTTCACTTGTGCCTCTTTAATTTTCTCCAGGGCAACTCTGATCTTCTCGGCTTTCAGTTTTGCTGCCTGTTCTTCCTGTGAACATAAAGCACTCAATAAGCTAATGCTAAAATGATGAGAATATCTTAAAAGTCTTTTCTATCCTTAGAGATGTTTCTAGTATGGAATTTCATTAAGAATATACTTATACACACTTGGAACACGGTCTAAAAATAGCCCAGTTTACAAAATGAAAGCTGACATATAGCGGAAAAAAAAAAGTTTTCTTTAAAATGTAAGATTAGATTCCAAATTTCGCGGAGGGGGATTTGTGGTATAGTAAATTAGATTTTGTCAATACAAAACAGACAACATCTATAAGGCCATCTGTGGGTCTGTAGTTTATTTTTAATGCAGACTCAGCTCTACATTTACAGTTCCTCCAGAGTATTAAGGGAGCTTTGTGTAGTCATGTTTTCATTTGTTACCCAGAAAATGCATAAAAGTACCAGTTATCTACTTATTCACAATTCTTAGTAAAATCTCTTGATATAAAAAAATGTAGGTACAGGGCTGGGAATTTAGCTCAATGGTTCCAGCATCTGCCTGGCAAGTTGCAAGGTCCTGAGTTCAATCTCTAGTACCATACACCACAGCGTCAGGTGTGGTGGCTCACACCTGTCTTCCCAGCACTTGGGAGGCAGAGGCAGGAGGATTGCTGAGTTTGAGGCTTGCCTGGGCTACACAGTGAGCTCAGGGCCAGCCTGAACTACAGTGAGACACTGTCTCAAAAAAAAAAAAAAAAGGTAGTAGATATGGTCTCCTTAATATACTAATACAAAGGAAGCTACCTTATATTTTGTTTTACTTTGCTTTGAAAATTTATGTCAGTAAATTAAAATTTAATTCTTTTGCGTAAGATTTTAAAAAATGCTTACTACATTAAGTAACTTAAATTCTAGTAACTTCTACTTTTAAAAAGCTAGATTATACACAATAATAAAACCTATGAAGAACTAAAACATTTCTTTCTTCGAGAGCCTAGCACTAGCCTAAACACCAGTACAATACTTACTTGTAATTTCCAGCAATAGGCTATAATACACTGTAGCATTACTCTTGAATAGGGAAAAAAAAACCCTAAATAAGTAAACTTTTGTTAATAAAGGACTATTTTCTATGTCCAAGTTTTTGACTGTTCTAGAAAATAGCTAAGAAAAATATAAATTTCCATCTTATACATTCATTCATGTAATAATGTACTTTAAAAAAAAGAAAAATCTAGTTGTATCAGCCAAACTTTATTTTCTCTGAATTGTAATTAAAAACCACAATCCATGTGCCATTCTTCATGAAAAAACTAAAGCTTCCAGGGCAAAAAAAAAAAAAAAAAAAACCCCAATTCATTTAATAAATTTACCTCCTTTTCACCTAAATTTATCAGTGCTTATTTATGAATTGCTTCTCTTTCCATGTCATACTCTTGGCTGTCTTCTCTCATTTCCAGTTTAGTATTTACTACTCTGGAACAGAGAACAGTGGTAAGGAAGGCACTAAGCCTGCTTGCTAGAAATAGAATCCCTTTCAGTGAAAGGAATCAGTTAATTAACATAATAACCAAAGCTCTGGAAATACTATCTGTAAACTGAATTAGGTAGAGAACAAAGAACTTTAACAATAGATGGGGTAAGATAAGACTTGGTTTTTTACTATTACAAATATAGTCCCTTGTGCTCCCATTGGCAGCACATACACAAATATAGTCCCCTGACTAAAAAGATTTTGAATTCCCTCATCCTTTACCCAAATAAACAAAATTACAAAATAAGCTGACTATAATTTAACATTTTTTTCTTAAAGTAGGCTATTAAAAGACTACTGCCATTACAACTCTCAGTCTCTAGAATTCAGTGTGAAAGAAATATAATTATTAGGTAAATTATCCAACCCTGCATGTGTTTCAAGGAGTACAGCACAGTTCTGAAATGCTTTAAAAACTGTGTCCACAGGCCATACCACCCTGAATGCACCTGATCTTGTCTGAATTGCTTAGAAACTGTAAAGTAACTGATTTCATGAAAGCTGCCAGAAAGTATTTGCCACTGCCTCATCTTTATATTGGTGTGAGTGGCTCTGCAGCTAAAGAAAATTTATCAATGCATACTTGCAAAATTCATTTCCTGTCTGATGAGGAAAAACTGTACAATCAGTACTTTGTGTATTTGGAATTCAAGCACAAATTTCTAAATAATCAAATTATTACATTATTATGAATCTGCAGACATGAAAGTAAAGTTTAGAAGATTTTCTCAAGAATTGAAAATGTTTAACAAAAAATAAGGAATATTCAAGAAAATAAGACAAGCCAAAAACTGAAGAAATGTGCCAAGGGTCATTATCCAAAATACAGAAAATTTTCAGAACTCAGAAAGTGACTTAATTAAAAACAAACCAAAAAATAAAACCAAGCAAACAACCAACCAACTCACCCATCCCAAGAATTCTTTGGACATGTCATGAAAGTAACTATACAGAAGGCAAATAAGCATATGAAAAGATGGTCAACATTCTTTGTCATTACAGAACCTCAAATTAAAATAAGATAGCACACTTCACAGAGTGGCCAAAATCTAAAACGCTGAAACACCAAATGTTGGTGAAGACGTTGTGCTACAGGAACTCCCATTCGATTCACTGCTGCTGGGAATGAATAGTACTGGCACTTTGGAAAACAGAAAACTAAACGTACTCTTACCATATGATCCAGTAATCACATTTCATTTATGTCTAAAAAACCCACACATGGATGTTTACAGAAGCTTTATTTACCGTAATTGCCAAAACCTGGAAACAGAGATGCCCACCAGTAACTGCATAAATAATCTATGTTGCATCCTGACAACAGAACCTTAGCAGAAGAAATGAGCTACCATCAATCTACCAAAGGCATGCCATGGAGGAATCTTAAAACAGTAAGCAGCAGCAAGTGAAAGAAGTCAATCTGGTGTGTAATTCTAACTATACTATACTCTGGAAAAGTCGAAGTATGGAGACAGTACAAGGATCAGTGAGTGGTTGCCAGGGGTTAAAAAGGAGGCGTGAACAGACAGAATACAGAGGATTTTCAGGGCATTGAAATTACTGTGTCTGACAGTCACCGTGTGGACACGTCAGAATCTGAATCTGCCCTAAAAATAAAGTCTACCTGAAATATATATGTTTGAGTCTTGCATTCTGATATGAGTCATGTGAAAATATTTTCATGCTCCCATTTTATTCTTGTATTTGAAGTACTGACATACAAAGTTTTCAGTTATAAGATTAGCTTACACTCATAAATCAGTTTCTGCTCCACACTGGACATAGAGGTTAAACAAATCAGAGCCTATGTACAACCATTAACATATAATAAGCCAATTGGGCTTCCTAAGCATCAATATGAAATAATTTTTATGTAAAGTACATTAGATGGAACCAGCTTAACAAGTTCAAATTCAGCTAGTCCCTTTGTTCAAATGATACTCTTTAATAGCTACATAGATTGGTTATTTAAAAACTCTCAAATTCAGATTTAAAAGCTAGTTGTTTTTCTGAGTATCATTACTGGAGCAAAACTAAAAGTGAAAATATTTAACTCAAATTGCAAATTTCACAGTATATTTTCGTCCCTGATAAGCCTCGTCTCTGTGAGTCCTATTCGCATCTACTGCAGTTAAGGCAAAACTATTATCCTAATCATAACATCTTGTGAAAAAAGATTGTCCTAATATGTTAATGTTATGCAGTACAGGAAAGAGCAATAAATCTTTGGTAATGTGTTTTGAAGATTTATTTAGAAAATCTCCAAGTTTATAAGGCAATAATGCTCATTTAGTAATGCTAAGGAAAAAGCTTTCTTCATCTCATGTTCTAACAAACTCAGGTCTTAAGTCAATTAGGACATAGCTGTAGTACACAAAATGATCAAGTTCCTTGTGTGCTTCTCATTTTTTTGTCTACCCTATTCACACTATCTCACAACTACCTAAACATACCTCACACATACAAAAACAACTGTCTTCTCTATCTCAGCTTAAAAGAGCCAGAAACATTTTCTACTGCTCTGTGGCTATCAGTAACCATCAAATGCCAAGCCTCCTCAAATTTACATAAAAGACAACACTTTGAAAAGATCTTATGATTAAACGAAAACCAATGCTGTGGTTAAAAAGTGTTACAAAGTGCTCTGTGTGGTAAGAATTAGAATACCTGCACTTAGAGAGTCACAGATACAAAGAGGGCCAGTGAATTCCTTCAATTGAGAAATTAAAGGCCTTATAGCCTTTAATTGTTCAAAACAAACCCAGCTGGAATTAAGGTGCTAGACAGATTCTTTGGAATCTAGTTTGACAACAAATAAAATGTTATGTAAATTAATGATTCAAAGGGAACCTGTGGTGATATAAACAATTCCCATTAAATGCTGTAAGACTGCTTAGAACCAGAATAATCACAGTAAAAATTTCCTCTGGGGCCGGAGGGTTAGCTCAGTGGTTCCGGCGCCTGCCTCGCAAGCGTAAGGACCTGAGTTCGATCCCCGGTTACCACATATAATGCTGGGCGTGGTGGCTCACGCCTGTAATCCCAGCACTCGGGAGGCAGAGACGGGAAGATTGCTGAGTTCGCGGCGGCTTGCCTGGGCACCATAGTGAGCTCAGGGCCAGCCTGA
>PVIC010044184.1:0-15109 GCA_004025085.1 Thryonomys swinderianus
CAGATGTCCATTTTTTAATTGGGTCTTTAAACCTGGGGAGGCTCATCTGTCGGAGTTCTTTGTATTTTGCAGATAATAACCCTTTGTCTCATAAATATCAGTAAAGATTGTTTCCCATGTTGTTGGTTCTCTTTTAGCAGAGCCAGCAACTTCTTTTGCTGTGCAGAAGCTTTTCAGTAGGATGAGATCCCATTTGTTGATTCTTTCTGCTAGTTCTTGTGCTAGAGAGGTTTTATTCATAAAGTCTCTGCCTAAGCCAATGTCTCCAAGAGTTTCACCTAGCCTGTTTTCTAGCAGGCTTATTGTTCCTGTTTTAATGTTTAAGTCTTGTATCCATTGTGAGTTTAGTTTTGCGCATGGTGAAAAAGATAGGTCTAGCTTTATATTTTGGCAGGTTAAAGCCCAGTTTTTCAGGCAACATTTGTTAAAGAGGCTGTCTTTTCTCCATTGTGGATGTTTGTTTCCTTTGTCAAAGATAAGGTGGCTTAGTGTATACAGAGTTGTTTCTGGCTCTTCTAATCTATTCCACTGGTCCTTGGATCTGTTACTTAGCCAGGCCCACGCAGTTTTTATCACAGCTGCTTTATAGTAGAGTTTTAAATACGGAATTGTAATACCCCCTGCCATGTCGTGGTTGCTTAGAATTGCTTTGGCTATTCTAGGTTTCTTGTGTTTCAGATGAATTTTTATATTATTTTCGCTAGCTCTGTGAAGTATAGCATTGGAATTTCTATTGGAATTACATTGAATCTGTATAGTAGTTGTGGGAGTACAGCCATTTTGACGATGTTGGTTCTCCCGACCCAGGAACAATGGATATCTTTCCACTTTCTGATCTTTTCTGTCTCATTTTTCAGAGTCCTATAGATTTCAGAGTACAGGTCTTTCACTTCCTTTGTTAGGTTGATTCCTAGATATTTCATTTTTCTGGGTGCTACTCTAAAAGGGTTTGACTCCCCAATTTCTCTTTCAGTGAGTCTGTTGTTTGTGTAGACAAAGGCTATTGGTTTTTGAGCATTGACCCTGTATCCAGCAACTCTACCAAATTTGGTAATTAAGTCTAGCAGTCTTTTGGTTGAGTTTTTAGGATCCTCTAGATAGAGTATCATATCATCAGCAAATAATGACAGTTTAACTTCTTCCTTTCCTATCTTTATTCCTTTCATATCTTCATTCGGCCTGATAGCTATGGCTGATGTTTCCAGTACTATGTTGAACAAGAGTGGTGACAATGGGCATCCTTTTCTTGTTCCTGACCTTAGTGTAAAAGGTTTCAGCTTTTGCCCATTGAGTATGGTGCTGGAAGTTGGTTCTCGTAAATAGCTTGTATTAAATTGAGATAAAGTCCGTTGATTCCAATTCTCTGTTGGATTTTGAGCATATATGGGTGTTGGATTTTGTCAAAGGCTTTTCTGTGTCTATTGAGATATTCATATGGGTTTTGTCATTGAGTTTGTTAATATATTGTATTATATTGATTGATTTACATATGTTGAACCAGCCTTGCATCCCTGGGATAAATCCAACTTGATTAGGATGCACGATTTTCTTGCTAAGTCTCTGTATTCTGTTTGCCAGTATTTTATTGAGGATTTTTGCATCAATGTTCATTAGAGAGATTGGCCTGTAGTTTTCTATTTTGGTGAGATTTTTCCCTGCCTTTGGAATCAATGTGATGGTTGCTTCAAGGAATGATTTGTGGAGTACTGCTTCCCTTTCAATTTCATTAAAGAGATTGAGAAGTACTGGTATTAACTCTTCTTTAAAAGTTTGTAGAATTCAGCAGTGAGGCTGTCAGGACCAGGGCTTTTCTTTGTTGGTATGTTTGTTATTACATTTTCAATTTCCCAGATTGATATCGGGTTGTTTAACATTTTTATGTCCACTTACTCAGCTTTGGAAGTTCATATGTATCTAGACATCTATTCATCTCTTGTAGATTTTCCATCTTCTTAGAGTATAGATTTTCAAAGTACATTTTTATGATCCTTTGGACTTCCTCTGGGTCTGTGCTGATTTCACCATCTTCATTCCTTATAGCATGGATTTGAGCCTTTTCCTTCCTTTGTTTGATAAGGTTGGCTAAGGATCTGTCGATCTTATTTATCCTTTCAAAGAACCAACTCTGTGATTCATTGATTCTTTGCATTGTTTTATTTGTCTCCATTGCATTAATTTCTGCTCTGATCTTTATAATTTCCTCTCTAGTATGTGCTTTGGGTTTGTTTTGCTCCTCTTTTTCTAGTTGTCTCAGGTTCATCATTAGATTGTTTATTTCAGTTTGCTCTATGTTCCGAGTTTAGGCATTCAGTGCTATGAATTTCCCTCGCAGAACTGCTTTCATTGTATCCCATAAATTCCTGTATGTTGTGCAGGGGTTGTCTTTTAGTTGTAGAAACGGTTTAATTTCTTCTCTAATTTCTTTCATGGCCCATTGGTTGGTTAACAGAGTGTTGTTCAATTTCCATGTGTTTGTGAGGATCTTGGAATTTCTTCTGCTATTCAGTTCCATTTTCAAGGCACTATGGTCTGATAGTATTCAGGGGATAACTTCAATTCCTTTGCATTTACTTAAACTTGCTCTATGGACTAGAATGTGATTTATTTTGGAGAATGGTCCATGAACAGCTTAGAAGAAGTTATATTCTCTCTTTGAAAGGTTAAAAATTTGGAAGGCATAAGTCCATTTGCTCAAAAGGTTGATTTAGCTCAAGTATTTCCTTATTGATTCTTTGTCCAGTTGATCTGTCAATTTGTGACAGTAGGGTGTTATAATCCCCTACTACTATTGTATTATTGGATACCTGGATTTTCATGTCCAGTAATGTTTGTTTTATATGGTTGGTTGCATTAGAGTTTGGTGCATATATATTTATGATTGTTATTTCTTTCTCTTAGATAGTTCCATGTACAAGAATATAGTGACCTTCTTTATCTCTGTTAATCAGTTTGGGTTTGAAATCTATTTTATCTGCAAACAAGATAGCCACTCCTGCTTTTTTGCAGTTTCCTGTGGCATGGAAGATTGTTTTCCAACCTTTTATTTTCAGTCTATGGGTTTCCTTCTGAATGAGTTGTGTTTCCTGTATGCAGCAGGTTGTAGGACCTTGCTTCTTGATCCAATCTGCTAGTCTGTGTCTTTTAATTGGCTCATTGAAGCCATTGACATTGATGGTTATGACTGATATGGACATATTCAGGGCTGCCATGTTTCCCTGTTCTTGGTTCTTTTCTTCTTTGTCTTTCCCCTTTTCTATTTAGCTTCTTGTTTGCCCCAATGAATTCACTCTCCTGGGTCTTGTGGGTATGGAATTTTCTGTGTTTTTTTTCCAAGATGTGTTCTTTAGGATGTTTTGCAGTGCAGTTTTCATTCGTGAAGTTTTTCAGGTGTTCTTAATCATGGAGGTATCTTATTTCCCCATCTATTCTGGAAGATAGTTTTGCAGGATACAACAGTCTAGGTTGGAGGTTGTTTTCCTGCAATGCTTGAAATACTTCTCTCCATGCTCTCCTTGCACTGAGTGTTTGTGTTGAAAAGTCTCCTGTGATCCTAATAGGCTTCCCTTTGTAGGTGATTTTCTTCCTTTCTCTCACTGCTTTCAGTATTTTATTCTTGTGTTGTGCATCTGGAACCTTAATAATTATATATCTAGGTGTAAATATTTTTATGTCACAGTGTTTTGGAGTCTGATAGGCCTCATTTATCTGTATGTTTATTTCTTTTCCTGTGAAGTTTTCTTTTTTTTTATCTCTGACAATAGCTTTTTTGTGTCTTTTACACTGTCTCCTGCTTCCTCAGTGACTCCAATCAGTCTGATATTATTTATCTTTGAGTCATCTAGAAGCTGTTGAAGTGATTTCTCATGGTCCCTTGCTCTTTTTCATTTATTATGCCTTTTTTTCTCGTTGGCTGCTATGCTGTCCTGTAGGTCTGAGATTTGGTTCTCTGCTTCATTCAGCCTAGTATGCAAGCTTTTGTTCTCCTTACTCATTCCCTGGAGTGCTGCTTGAAGCTGTTTAAAAGGTTCCCTTGCTTCTGCTATCTTGGATTCTATCATCTCGCTGATCTCTTCTTTAATGATGTCTTTCACTCTGGACAGTATCCCTGTTTTGATCTCAGAGATGAGTTCTGATTTCCATTTTATTAGATCTGCTTTAGTTACCATCTCCAGGAGTCCTGGTGTTTGAGTTTCAGTTTTCCCTGTTTCCCTTTTCTCTGAATTTCGCTGTGGTGGTGATCTTTGTGTCTGTTTTTTTTGTATATTTTCTCATTTCTCCTCTGTTGTTTTTATTAATGCTCTTCTTTGCCAGACAGAGCAATGTTTGTTGCAGGTCTCTTTCTATTATCTGGGGCCTTTTGGATGTGACACTTTTCTAGGGGGGGTCCTCCTTGAATCTGTAATGACCCTGACTCCTCACTGCACAGCTACAGGATACAGTGTGCCAGTGAGCAGGCTTCAGTCCTCTGGCACCGCTGGAAACAGATAGCACCTGGTAGCCGAGTCCATGCCTCTCCGGGATATAGTGGGCTAGTGGGCGGCCCTCAATCCACCGGAAAACCTGTAGTTAATTTTTATATTATAAAAATCTTCCACCATCTTTTGTCATCTAGTTATTTAAATATCTGAACTGCATACCTGGATAGTCATTTCATTCATGCCCTCTTATGTTGTCTAATGTTTCTAGGTATAAAATCATTTCATATAGAACAAGCGATATTTGCCCTTTTCAAAATTACTTGTACACTCTTAAGTTTTTCCATATTACATTTTTTCTCCTATTTCTCATTAACATTTGTAACAGTCATTTTATTTTGCTTAGCACTCACATTTGTGTTCACTAGATTTTCACTACTGCTGTGTGTCCTTGAATGTAATGGAAATAGGTAAAATAATAATGATTATATGGACATAGATTTAGCTCAGTGTTTCCAGTACCTGCCTAGCAAGAGCAAGGTCCCTAGTTTGTTCTATCACTGGTAACCACATACAACTATACTGGGCGTGTAGACTCCTACCCACCAGCAATCAGTACCACAAACTACAGTGCTGGGCATTGTGGCTCACGCCTGTCATCACAGCATTTGGCAGGAATGTTTGGGAGTTCAAGGTTTGCCTGGGCTAATAATGAGCTCAGGGCCAGCCTGAACCACAAAGTGATACCCAGCCTAAAATAATAATAATAATAATAATAATAGTAATAATAATAATTCTGACTGTAACTATAGGTAACATGTTTCAATATATATAAATATATTATAGCTTTTGATATTTATGTTTTTGTTATTAATTTCTTAGGCCACAAAATTAGTAAGAACAGTTGCTTTGGCTCTCTCTAATCAGAATATTATGTGATTTATGTTGTATAGTTCTATTCTTCCAAATTACTGTTCTGTATATAAAATGCCCAACAGTGGTCTTAGTGAACTAAAACAACGTGACATTAAAGCCAATTGCTTCATGAGATCTGAATGAGAAAATGTATTTACTTATATTTTCCAATTTTTAAAAAATGTCCTTGAATTATTTTGCTCTTTACACAGTCTGAAACATTTTGGAATGAGGGACAGATTGTTCAGTCCTTCTTGCTTTCTTTCACTGTGAATCAAATATCATAATTTCTTCATCATTATGGATACATCTGATTAGATGAAGCACCAACTAAATAGAGAAGAGGCCCATATCTCAAAGATGTTAAATTTAAAGTTCATCTGCAAAGTGTCTTTTGCTATAGAAAGTCACTTTTTACAGGCTCCAGAGTTAAATATAAAGAGGTCATTGGTGACAGCCAGGGATGATGAAGTTATCATTATTTTGTCCCACATTCTATAATTTAATAATGTAAATATTCATATCAAACTATTTCTTGAATTTTAAAATAAAATTTCAGGTAACTTTCTTAAAGTATATAATTATGAAGAAATTATAAGATACAATTTGTTAAAGTCACATGACTCTTTTCCATACATGTGGAAAATCTTACATATTACCAGTATTCAATCCTATATAAGTGCCCTGGTATTTTTTTTTTTTCTTTTTGAGACAGGGTCTTGCTTTGTAGTTCAGGCGGGCACTGAGCTCACTATGTAGACCACACAAGCTTTGAACTCAGCAATCCTCCTGCCTCTGCCTCCCGAGTGCTGGGATTACAGGCGTGAGCCACCATGCCCAACATTGTGGTATATGGTATTGATTGTTGGTGGGCGTAAGTCTCCACGCCCAGCATCATATGTGATTACTGGGGATCAAACTCAGGACCTTGTTCTTGTGAGGCAGGCACCGGAACCACTGAGCTAACCCTCTGGCCCCTACCCCTTCATTATTAATGTTTCTGCCTTTCACATTATTATATGTTCTATCAGCACAATTTATCTAATCATAATTGAACTTAGTAAACAGCAATATTATATATTTTATTTGGCATCTATTGAACTATTTGGGAGATTTTTCCTGTACGCAGTACATATTTTCTTTTAATTGACATGTACTGCTCTGTTTTATAATTTTATTGCAGAATATGTTTCTTTTGAAGTATATCTGACTTATTTCCAGGTCTAGTCTACTATGAAAAATGTTTCTAGCTGGGAATCAATTTTCTGAGCAGATAGTAAAAATGATCAATGTATGATATATGTGTGTAGAAATAAGTCAAAAAGAAACTTATTATCTGCTTAAGTACTATGCACCAAGTTGAATGTATAAAATATTTTCAGTTAGTACTACTTATCAGACTAGTTAAGACAGGTGACTGTACATACTTTAATGTGCTAGTAGGCTGCATGTGGCAACTACTCATAATAATATTTTCCCGAAGTCACATTCACCCTTTATCATACATTCAGAACTCAGTTTTTTAGTTCAGTAACAATTGTTTCTAAATACTTGCAATACTTGTATAAGCATAAAACAGAAGGCCAGGGATTTAACTCAGTGGCTCTGGCATCTGCCTTGCATGCACAAGGTCCCAGAGTTGATACCTGGTAACCATATACCACAGTGCTGGGTGTGGTGGCTCACACCTACCAGCAATCAGTACCACACAGCAAAATGCCAGGTGTGGGGGCTCATACCTGTAATCCTAACATTCAGGAAGCAGAGGCAGGAGGATTGCTGTGAGTTCGAGGTTTGCCTGAGCTACATAACGAGCTCAGGGCCAGCCTGAACTACAAAGCCAGACCCTGTCTCAAACAAACAAACAAACAAACAAAAGCAAAAAAAGAGAACAGTACACAAGGTATTTTATGATATCCCAATCCAAAAATAAAAATAAAAAAATAAAAATAAAACATTCATTACAGAATTGAAAAGGCAATCCTAAACTTCATTATGTAACCACAAAAGATCTAAAATAGCAAAGGGAACACCGGGCAACAAGCCAAAAGCAAGGAACATCACAATCCTCAACTTTGAATTGTACTACAAAACTAGAGTTTTTAGAATACCAGACTTGTGGATCAGTGGAACACAATAGAAAACACAGAATTAACTCCAGGGATATTCAGTTATGTTTTCTTTGACAAAGGGGTCCAACCCCTTCCCTGGAAGAGAGACAGCCTCTTTGCTTTTTTTTTTTGTTGCTACCAGTGATTGAACTCGGGCCCTTGTGCACCCAAGGTTGGCGCGGTACCACTTGAGCTGTATCCCCAGCCTGGGAGACAACCTCTTTAGCAAATTGTGCAAGGAAAACTGACTTTCCACATATTCAAGACTGAACCTAAACCATTATCTGTCACCCTTCAAACCTGAAAATCAAAAATGATTTTGATTTTCCGAAATCTGCTCGAAGATGAAATAGGGGAAACTTTTCACAAAATATTTGTTGACAAAAGCTTTATCAGTAAAATTTCGGTTGCACAAAAATACTGAGAATCAATAAAGGGGATCACATCAAATTAAAAAGCTGCTACACTGAACAGGAAGCCACAAATGGAATAAGAATACAAGCTACACACATGAAAATAAAAATTTCCAGGTATTTCTTAGACCAAGAATTGATACTTAGAATACAGGCAGAAATAAAAAAAAAAAGATTCACTAAAATTGGAATATCCAATTAAAAATTGGGCATTTGAGATGAAAAAAAAATTAGAGGAAAAAACACCAATGGGCGATAAACACATGAAAAAACAATTTAACATTGCTGGGCATTTGAGAAATGCAAATCAAAACAACACTGAGATTTCAATTCACTCCAGAAAGAATAGCTGCCACCAAGAAGTCAACCAGTAGAAAATGCTGGAGAAGCTCTGGTCAGGTAATCATTATGCACTCCAAACATGAACAAATAAAAGTCCAAAAATAAAAGAACAGAGGAAAAATATTTTTACAAAGCTAAATATGTGGCCAGAGATTTAGCTCAGTGGTTCTGGTGCCTGCCTTGCAAGCACAAGTTCCTGAGTTGATCCCGGTAACCACACACAACAATGCTGGCTGTAGTGACTCACGCCCACCAGCCATCAATACCACATACCACAGTGCCTGGCGTGGTGGCTCACACCTGCAATCCCAGAACTCGGGAGGCAGAGCCAGGAGGATTGTTGAGTCTGAGGCTCGCCTGGGCTATGTAGTAAATGCAGGGCCAGCCTGAACTGCAAAGCGAAACCCTGTCAAAAAAAAAAAAAAAAAAGGCTAAATGTGAAATAAGAATTCCACTGTGGATTTTGAGGCCCCTGTTCAAAGCTCGTCTCTTTTTTCTCAGACCTAACTACTTACCTAACTTTAACTGTCTATACAGGGAGAGCACAGCCTGCACTTACAACCTCTGCTTCCCCAAAATAGAACATTTCTTTGTGAATGCTCTGAACGGTAAGTATAATGGCAAATGCCTGACATTTTTTCTGTTTAATGTATTTAAATTTAAGACTTTTGAAATCAGCCATAGAGAGTTTAAATAGAGAGGAATTTAAAATTATTACTGGACAGTACAAGAAAGATCTTAAGGTGTCAAATTCATCTTGACTTAACATTCTCAAACATAAAATGACCAACAAATTTGTCAAGTCAATTAGATAAATTAAATATAGTAAGATATTTATTTTTAAACTGAGCACCAGCAAACCTACACATGATAAAAATATAAATTTTGAAAAATAAAAGTAATTTAAAATTTTAGTATTCAAGTTATTTCTGTTTTTTCATACTACTGATAACAAATGAAACTAACAAAATAAAATCCTATTATTTCTATTATTTCAAGATTCAAAATGTTTTATATATAATTTAGCATGTAAATATTTAATATATACTATACATTAAATGTAAAATATTTTGTACATATACGAGTAATGGCAAAGTAAAAATATCATAGTAAAATTTTCCAGTTAATATTATTTCTCAAAATAGAAATGAATAATGTATGAAACCCTTACAAATTTGTCATAGTAATTAAATGTAAATAATCATGGAAATGTACCAAAGTTTTTGGCACTGTAATAAAAGATAAAGTTTTACAAAAAATTACAAAATTTATCCCTATAATGATTGCTTTCTAGCCAAAATTAAGGCATTTTTTTCAGCTCAAAAGATGGGTGAACAAATTAAGAATATTATGTCCAGTTGGATTTATTATAATAAAACAACCTTGATAATACTAACATTTTTCTATGTTTTAAGTTGATTTTCTTGGTACATTTTATATATGCATTATGATCACATTCAACATTGAGAATTTATACCCGTACATGACATATCTTGATTCTCATTTTTCCCTTTCCCTCTCCAAATCCCACCTGTTATATACAAGGTTTGTTTCATTTTTTAAAATTTTTTATGATCAATTTTTTCTTTTTCTTCTTAACATTTATAAAATATGTGTTAATTTAAAACTGTGAATCCATAACTTTTTTTTTTTTTTTTTTTTTTTTTTGAGACAGGGTCTTGCTTTGTAGTTCAGGCTGGCCCTGTGCTAACTATGTAGCCCAGGCAAGCCACCGTGAACTCAGCAATCCTCCTGTCTCTGCCCCCTGAGTGTTAGGATTACAGGCGTGAGCCACCACGCTTTGCACTGTGGTATGTGGTATTGATTGCTGGTGGGCGTGAGTCACCATGCTCAGCATGCTATGTGGTTACTGGGATTGAACTCAGGACCTTGTGCTTGTGAGGCAGGCGCTGGAACATCAGAGCTAAATCTCCGGCCCATCTATAACGTTTTAAGAATAAATAATTTGTATTGTGAAATTTAGATATGATTCTATGCACAGATATTTGCTGTAACTTTGCATTTCATAACTGCCCTTCATTTATATATGCTTATATTTTTATTTGTTCTACTAGTTTTATATATTTCTTCTTTTTAAAAATTATGGCATACTTATTAGCATGTATTATTTCATTCACTGATTACTTATGTACTCTTCCACAGATACATTTTTGAATTTTTTTTTTTAAATTTTGCTCTCCCTTTAAAAATCTTGATGTTATCCCTAAGTCTGTTAGGAAATAATACTAGCGTTTACCACCTTAACCTTGAGTTGCTTATGATCTTCTTTATTTCTATATTTTAAACATCATAGGACAGGAGATTTAGCTCAGTAGTTCTGGTGCCTACCTAGCAAGTGCAAGGTCCGTGGTTTAATCCCTGGTAACCACAGGCCACAGTGCTGGGCGAGGTGGTTTATGCCTGTAATCCCAGCACTCAGGAAGCAGAAGCAGGAGGACTGCTGAGTTAGAGGCTTGCCTGGGCTACATAGTGAGCTTAGGGCCAGCCTGAACAACAAAGTGAGAACCTGTGTCAACAACAACAGCAACAACAACAAAAATCATAGATTTCATCATTTTTAATATTTAGGAGAACATAACTTTTATAAAGCATTATTATTTGACTTAGATTCTTGGTTATTTCACATTTTTAACACTAATGAAAAATTATAGTTTTACATATACAAATCTTTCCACTTCTCTAATGCTGTAGCTCTTAACAACTCATCCCTCAATGAATGGAACATCCGCAAGCATGTTCCATTCATTGGTTTCTGCAAAATGTACATCTCAGGTGAAATTAATTGAGAATGGTCATTGCATGTTGTATTTCATGAAATCCCTAAAATGCTTATTAAATGCTATGTAATTGTGTGTATATGTACTGGGACACATTAAGATTTTATACAATAAAATTTGCATGTTCATCAAAAGTTTAATGCCCTCTGTTTGCAAAACAGGTTAAAAGTGTTCCAAGCACAATTTACAGTATATTCTATGGAATAAAATAAAGGGAGAAGTACTTTAAATGTAATGGTTCTTTTTTTTTCTTTGAAAATAAAAAATCTCTCGGATGAAAGATGTGAGCATAGTGTGTTTTTCTCTATTCCATGCTGAAAAGACACGTTTGTTTCAAAAGAAAATAGGGCTGCCCTAAAGTATGGCATAATTCTAAATTTTTTTCACTTTCACACATATGAGTTTCTTTATTAATTTTAAAATATTATTCAATAGCAATTCTATAATTCAGGCATTTAATTAATCAGTAAAAACATATGGATGGCGCTGGAGGGTTAGCTCAGTGGTTCCGGCGCCTGCCTCGCAAGAGCAAGTTCCTGAGTTCAATCACTGTTAACCACATACAATGTTGGGCGTGGTGATTCATGCCCACCAGCAATCAATACCCCATACCACAGTGCCGGGTGTGGTGGCCCACGCCTGTAATCCCAGCACTCAGGAGGCCGAGACAGGAGGATTGCTGAGTTCGAGGCTTGCCTGGGCTACATAGTGAGCTCAGAGCCAGCCTGAACTACAAAGCGAGAATCTGTCAAAAAAAAATAATAATAATAACATGGATAACATTTTTGGGACTTGGTAGTCCTTGGGTACATGGAAGCAAAGAATAGAGAAAGTGCCTCTCAATGATATATAACTTTGGAAATAAAATGTGAACAAATAGCAATATTTAAATGTAAAATTATAGCTGATCTCTTACCACTTTCCATAGCCATCCACAAAATACTAACCTTTATTTCTTATTTGGGTGATGTCTTTGCTAGACTACACTTTCTTTCTAACTTCTTTGCCCTAAACTTAACCAAAATCTTTAAGAAGTATATTTGTCTTTGTGTCCCATTTTCTTTTTTATGTCTTAAAACTTAAACTAATTTCACCATAAACATCTCTCATTAGGATTATTTGAGCAGTCTTCAAATTATTTATTCAATTTCTATCAATGTGACCTATGCAATATACTAGTGTAGTTCCCTGAATGATAAAGCTAAAATGTATTTCTCATAAAAGTCTTCAAGAGCCTTTATTTCGTTCAGAATAAGTCCTCTCAGTGTTCTGTGAGTTTCCAAATGACTTGGCAAGAAAGGTATAATTTCATCTCCTAAAAGCCTCCTATGTTTTTTTTAAAGCTTCTTTGCTTCATTTTAGTTGTCTTTTAATTAGACCAGATAGTCTCCTTTCCCTGAAATTTTGCATTCTTTTATTCTTTTCTGTCTGATATCCCTTTTATATATTATCTGACTTCTTTCAAAGATTCTCTTATGTATTCCCTGAGAGAGAAACTTGCTCTGCAAACCGCAGTTATAATCACAGCACTGCTCACTTGACACCCCACGGCATGTTACCACTCTGCTCAACCTACGCCAGCATCTTAACTCTCACATAGGTCGGGAGCATTTCTACGTCTGCAGCTGTTCACTTAATAGTTTGTGTGCCTGGAATGTCTTTTTCTGAAACATGGAAATGGCTTTTCAGTCACATTTGTTTCCAAGGTTTCCTCAAATGTCTTTTGCTTAGTGATTCTTTTCCTAAAGTTTGTATGTGCAACAGTTCCCCCTTCTCACATCCATTATTCCTTTATTTTCCAATTCTAATATACTTTATAAAATCTTATAAATGCAAAATTCTTATTTTCCCTACTCTTCTACTGTAGTAAGGTGTTAGCTTTACAGCAGCTTGGAATCCCATCTCTGTAACTCCTTAAAATATAACAGGTAACAAATAAGTGGGTACTATAACACTTTTGCTCTAAAAGGTCACGTTGGCATCAGATAGTTTTAAGTGCGAGGATGAACAAAGGTTTCTCAGTGAGAAAGTTGTCACAGAGCAGTGTTCCTATTTTGTACAATGCTGGGAAGGAAATATCCAATGTGTCTTCCCATATAAATGGAAAAAGGAGTCTAGGATGTGTAGTGGTCTATTTTTTGATCACTGTGACACATTAAAGGAGGAAAGCTCTTTCTGTTTCAGAGGTTTGTGTCCGTGATCAACTGACTCTAACATACAAACATCATGGCAGAAGGGCCTAGTGGGGAAAGATGCTCAACTGGTGATACCCCAGAAAAGGGCGAGAGCAAGACAGGAGGGTCTGGATCAATTAAAGAGCATGGGATCATAATCTGTATCCGTTATCTTGGTTACTTTTTTAGTTGCCTTTGTCATTCTTGAGACAAAATATTCAATATGCAAAGTTGAAAGAGAAAATACTTATTTATGTAAGGGTCTGGAGATGTTTGAGTCCTTTCTTGGTTGGCTCCAAAGCAGAACGGCATGGCAGAGGGGCCTCTCAGAGAAGAAACAGCTCACGCCAGGCAGAAACGTGAAGGCAGAAAGGACCAAACTACTAGTGACAAGGACAGCCCTCTTCCTGTCCCTTGTATTTTATCCAGCCCCGCCCCCTTGGCCGGTAGCACTCACATCCAGGGTGGAGCCCCCTGGATCCTAGTATTACACTATGAATCAATCCCACCATCACAACCGTGATCCCATCAGTGCCCATCACGGATGGAGCCACCTCCAAAAAACCCCTCTGTGCCCACATGAGGGTTGGGGAAATACCTAAGTACAAGCTATAACAACCCTCTTCCAGACAGCCTACTCATCCACTCTCATCTTTCCCAGTCGAATCACCTCTTCAGGAGTCTCTTAAGCCACTGAAGGTGATCACCAAAAGTAGCAAACAGTGCCAAAAAGACCCAGCCCCAGAAGCATCACCCAGGGTTGCATGGGGCGGGACTGATTGCAGGAGGAAGCAGAGTGTCTACATGAGCTGAGAAATCCTGCAGTAGCCGCAGGAAAAAGGAAAGAGAAAAAAATGGGGTCAGATCTTAGAGGCTTTCACAGTTTTGAAAGAACATTGGATTTTATTCTGTTAGGCTCAGATGATATAAATGGATTGTGACGTGATTTAGTTTATATCCTGATGTGATTTTTGTGTCTGAAGATAGAAGAAAGTTGGACAGCATAAAAGAGGGAAGACAATGAATCCACTGCTGCTGGGAAATAAGTGAGAGACAGGGTTAGTTTTGATCAGGGTGATGAGAGTGCTGGTGGCAGTAGAAAGTGGTCAGGTTCCCACTGTGATTTCAAGATGGAAATAACAGTTTCCTCTGTCTCATTAATGCAAGGTTTCAAAGAAACATGATGATGGAAAATTATTTCAAAATTCTAGAGTAAGCTATTGATTGAATGGAGATTACATTAACTGAATTTAATGATAAATAAGCTGAAGTAAACGTAGGAGGCAAATCAAACCTAATGTTGAATATGTGGAGCTGAAAACATCGATTTAATGTCCATGTCATCAGTTTCAGGTAGAATTATGTCATACAGAAGAATATCTGTGTCTATGCCTTGTTGATTACATACACATTAAAGTGAAAAGGGTGAGGTGGAAGGATAAAAACTGTTATGACAAATTAGATGAGAAATAAACCAAAAATATTTTCCTGTTGGTCAGTAAAACAAATTTTAAAGATGTGAACACTAAACTCTCTCAGGTGATAATGATAGTTCAAATGACAAAGAATGCAAATTAGGTCATTAGCTTTAGCAGTATGTCAGTTACTGGAGACAAAATCAAAAGCTATGGGAGAAACTCAAAGAAAGCACAGCCTGAAAACTTACAGAACATGATCATGGAATATCTCAGTTCATTCTAAATCCTGGCCCTGTCTCTAATGGGACACAAATACATTATAACTTTCTTTTTTTTAATTGAATTATTTATTGGTACAATTTATATACATCTCAAAATCACATATAACATTGGGAAATTTGTACCAGTATATGCCACAAGTTAATTCTCATTTTTACCCATATCCCTACCCACTCCCCCCTCCTCCCCCCTTATACATGCTCTTTTATTTTCTTTCTGTATCATATTTATTCCTTCCCCTCAT
>PVIC010044185.1:0-15098 GCA_004025085.1 Thryonomys swinderianus
AAAAAAAAAAAAAAAAAAAAAAAAAAAAAAAAAAAAAAAAAGATAAGGGTTCAGTCAGTATCCAGTGCATCTAAATAGATGTTGAAGGCTCATTTATCAGTTATGGTTTGACTGGAGAAGTAGAACCCATTGGATTTCTTGCAAGGAGTTGTCTTAGACAATTGTGGGGCCAAGCCACAGAACAGTTTTTAGGAAGGGTAGACTGGAAACTTCCAGAAACTTCTGTCCATAGGCAGAGTTTCCTTTCTGTGGAAACCCGAGTCCTTTGCCTTTCACTCATAGGTATAGGCTCACCGAACTTATTGGAGATAATCTCCTTAAGTCAACTAATTGTACATGTTAGCTACATCTACAAAATGTCTTCATAATAACACCTGCATTTGAATCTGGCTAGATAGCTGGATGCTATAGCCTGGTTAAGTCCACACATAAAACTGATCATTACAACTGTACATGGAAGGCTGCCCTCTAATTTAGCATGACTGTCTTTGTTTGGTTCAGTTGAATAGAAAAGTATGTTCTAATATTGATGGAGTTCAGTTCCATTTTAAGAAAAAGCATCTCCCCCAAGCATCTCAGGTATATTTTCATCAGATATTACTTGGAGTACTTGTTGGGGCCAGGCACTGTGCTAGAGCCAGAGGTCCCTGGACAAATAGTTATGATAAGTCTGTGCCCTAAATCTGCTGAGCAAAATGACTACAGACTCTGTGGACATTGTGGGGAGTGTTACAAGAGGAGTATGCACTTGACATTCAAGAAGCCCATCCCTGCAAGATCAGTTAGAAGGGGCTCCAGGAAAAGACAATGGCTGTACTTGAATGGACAGAGAAAGGGGATAATAAGTAGAAAGAAAATGTGGGAAAGAGGGTGTTCCAAGGGATAGCACAGCTCAGCAAAAACACAAAGGTGAGGGATGCCGAAGATTTGCAGGGGACTTGAACAGTTCTTAGAGCCTAGAGCGAGGAACGTAAAGTGGTGGAAGGTATGAGGCTGGAGAGGTAGAAGAGACTGCCTTCTGGAGAGCTTTATAGAGGAGCCCAGGTGTATATGTGGGTGATGAGGAGCAGCATGCTCTTCTCTCTGTGTTAAAAAAGCCTCTCTGGAATTCTTGGGGAAGATGGATTAATGAGGACAAAACAGGGAGAAGGAGGCTATTAGGGACCAGAGACACTGAAGACCAGCATTAGGGCAGTTTTTCACTTTGATTTTTTTTTTTGAGATGGGGTCTTGCTTTGTAGTTCAGGCTGGCCTTGAGGTCACTATGTCACTTGGGCCAGCCTCGAACTCACAGCAATCCTCCTGCCTCTGCCAGTGCTGAGATTACAGTGTGAGTCACCACGCTTGGCATTGTGATGTGTGGTTATTTAGGACTGAATTCTGGACCTTGCACTTGTGAGGCAGATGCTGGAACCACTGAGCTAAATCCCCAGGCCCTAGGGTAGTTATTTAAGGATTGGAGAGAAATTATGTAGAATCATTTGAGAGGTGACACACACAGGATGAGGTGCTTGGTTAGTCTTGTGAGTATGTAAGGAGAGGCAAGAAGTAGAAGATGGCACTGCTGACACAGAGTCTGTGGAGATAAAGATTTTCCTGGGGAAGATGATAAACTCACCTGGGGATATATAGAGAAGTGTCACTTAACCACAGAATATGTTCTGAGAAATAGGTCATTAGGTAATTTTGTTTTTGTGCAAAAATGATAGATGATGAGTGTCCACACTTTTAGCTTGCCTGAACTGCACTGAGTAAAGAGAAATTGTCTTGTGATGCATACAAACCATACGATATAGTTGATGTATATAAGTAGGAAAACTTCCTTTATTTTTGGTAATTTATCATGCTATTTTTCTAAATAATGGAAGAACCCAAAATTTACATGTCTGCTTCATCACAAGCAGTACTTGTCTCCACAGGCACACACATGTGTATGGAGGTTGAAATATGGTAATCATTGCATTTTAACTGAGAAATTGTACATTTATTGCCTGATATGTTTGGTTTCCCCTGGACTGCTGGTGTGTGGTGGGTTCAGGAGGCAGAGTTAGCACTGTACAGTGTCTATCGTACACAGAGTTCCACTGTCTCCTATGCAGTCTTTGCATTAATACCACTCCGAGTCATGAAAAATATTGCTGCAGCTTGGCAGGAGGTGAATGGTTTTGCCTGGCCCTGTGCTCTTGCCATGATGGGCCACCTTGCTGTGCACCCAAAACAGTAGGCCAACCAGTCACAGACTAAAACTTCTATAACTGCAAACCAAAACTAATCATTCTTCTTTTAAGCTGATTGTTCAGGTTTTGTGATAGGAGGAGAAAGTGGACTAGCAGGAACCCCATGAGAAATCATGGTCCCTATCTCATAGATACGGAAGCTGAGTCCCAGAGAGATTGGGTAGCTTGTCCACATTGTGCACACAGCTGATATTTGTGGTTTTGGTGTCCCTCCCTAGGCCACAAACACATTGTGGCATCCATGGCACATGTATCGACAGAATCCTACTTCCCACCTGCCCTACTGAACTCCTCGCTCATGAGTACCCAGTGTGAGTAGGAAAAGACATGTTGCTGGGACATGGCTCAGTGTGAGGATGGTTGTTACAGGAGCTCATTGCTGTAAAAGCATCTCTTTCACCTGGTAGCTGATTTTGCATTTAAATTTTTATTTACATTTTTTAAATTAAAAATTAAGCATTTCATTGCAAAGTACTGTATATATTTGAGGCTCCAATATGATGATTTGTGTACACTGTGCATTTCTTATCATAATCAAATTAACTGCCATATGAATCAATGCCCTTATTATGTTTTGGATCCCTGGACCTTGTTCATCTTCTGACTCAAAGTTGTACCTTTTGGTGACCATGGCTGCATTTCCTCTAACATCTGCCCTCTGGTAGCCATTACCACTACTTCTGTGGGTTAGACCCCTCAGATTCCACACAGAAGTGAGAACACGTGGCATGTTCCTTCTGGCTGTGGCTAATTTTTTTTTTTTTTTTGAGACAGGGTCTTGCTTTGTAGTTCAGGCTGGCCCTGAGCTGACTATGTAGCCCAGGCAAGCCTCGAACTCAGCAATCCTCCTGCCTCTGCCTCCCAAGTGCTGGGATGACAGGCGTGAGCCACCACACCCAGCACTGTGGTATGTGGTATTGACTGCTGGTGGGTGTGAGTCTCCACGCCCAGCATTGTGTGTGGTTACCGGGATCGAACTCAGGGCCTTGCACTTGCCAGGCAGGCGCTGGAACCACTGAGCTAAATCTCCGGCCCTGGCTGTGGCTAATTTTGTGTGGCATGTTGCCCTCTAGGTTGAGCTCCCCTGCAGTTTATTCTTTTCAGTCTCCTGTTTCATGAAAGATGAAAGATGGCCAAGTATCCTTGGCATTGTGTTTGTTCATGTTACTGTTCACCTCCTCGTGAGTGATTCAGCTAAGTGAATCTTCTCTCCAGAGGTGTAGTCCTCTCTCACAGGGCAGAGCACGAAGACTCTGGCCCTTCAGGCTAAAGGCTGCATCTCCTTGTGATGCACAGAGACTGAGCTTCCCGGGGGCGGAGAGCGGGGAGGACGAGCAGCAGTGAGTGCCCGGGCCGGAGGAGGTGCGGGAGACCCTTGGAGAAAGTGAAGGGGCTCAAGGGAAGGGCCCTGAGCATTTCCTTCCGGGCAGCACGCAAGGCTTGCCTCTCCCTCAGCTAAGCAAGCTATTACCAGAGAACTTATTCTTGTACTACACGGTGGGGTTGAGAAAATAACTCAGGAGGTCGTTAACCAGTTGCCACATTTAAAACCCGCATGAGGAGGAGGAGGGAAAGAAAAGGTGAGCAAGGGTAAGAGTCAGCCAGGAGGGAAATGGTGCTGGCGGACCAGCCTGGAGGCGGAGCTGCGTCCCGGACTTCTGGAGTTGGGACGGCCCGGATGCCCCGGGGGCTGGGAAGCGGCCCAGGAGTGAGCAGCCTCTGACTTCATCCCAGTGGTCAGTGGGCCCGGATCAGCACCAGCTGTTCGGGAAGACATCAACTCCAATTCGGTGTACTTTGTACAAAGGCAAAGAGATGTGTATAGGATCCTAAAATACTAGTTGCTATGGCAACATCTGCCTTTATTGTCACCTAAATCCATTCACTCTATAAATATAGTAACTATTGACTTCCCCACCCCCAGTACACTTGATAATATAACAATACAAAGAAAAAATGAAGTTTATATATGTGTGTGTGTGTATACATGTGCATGTGTGCACATGCGTGTGTGCAGGGCATTTTCAGAGGGGTGGAGATGTGAAGACTTTGGGAGGTAGATAGCCACAGGTGCTTTTAGTGCAGATAGCTGCTGCTTGTACCCCGTTCTGGAAGAGCAGATTCCTGCAAGTAAAGGAAGGGACAAGGGAAGGTGAACGAAGAGGCTGCGCCTTTTTCCTCCCGGGTTAGGACAGTTGCAGGAGAAGGAAACAAGAGTACAATGGAAAAATTGTAGATGGTAATCAGAGACTGATGGATAGAAATCTTGGCTTTCATCATTGCTTACCACCTAAGTAACAATAGATCAGTTGATGCTCAAGCTTCAGTTTCCTCGTCTGCAAAATGGAAAACCATATGTATAGTCTATTTAGCATCTTCATCTAAACATGAAGCCCCCAAACACCACCTCTAACATTGGACCAATGCTCACTAGCACCAGCTTAATTGTCTGCAGGGATAGTGAGAAGTGGTAGAACTCAGCGGGGGTTGAGGAGGTTAAATGCAAGGGGGCCAGGCTAACCGCAGAAAATAAGGTAGGACAGTGCATAGCAAAATAGGGAGTGGGGTCCAGGCATGTAGCTCATGCCTGTAATCCCAGCACTCGGAACGAAGAGGCAGGAGGATTGCTGTGAGTTCGAGGCTTGCTGGGCTACATAGTGAGCTCAGGGCCAGCCTGAATTACAAAGCGAGACCCTGTCTGAAAAAAAAAAAAAAAACAACCAATCAACCAACCAAACAAACAAAACCCTAAAAAACTAGAACAACAACAACAAAAGAAGGAGTGGGAAGCACTCCTGCCAATGGACAGACCATGGGCTATTTCTCCTTTTTAAGACCCAGTTTCCATACATGGAACTAGTACCTAAGATTGAGTGTAGAATGAGGAAGGAAACCACGGTCAGAAATTCAGCATCCAACAGCCCTTTGTGGGAAGCACAATGGGAACTGGGGTGTGAAGGTGAGAGGATACAATCCCGCTGAGGCCAGCGGCTGCCGGAAGTACATAAACTCTTCTCTCACTCTCACCCTGAGCTCAGATCCAGAGATGATGTGATCTTTTCTTGGAAGCCAGATAACAAGAAGCAAATGTTTGCATGACACTTGCCTCCTGTGAGGAATTATTCTGAGTGCTTTCTACACACAGTTCACTGCATCCTTGCAATCATTTCAGAAGGTAGAAACTAGAATTGTCTCACTTTGTAATGAGTTAGTTAGCTGAAGCACGAAAATGATTGCCTAGTATCAGTGTGGTCTAGTCAAGGACTGGTGCCAAGATGAGACTCAATCTGAGAGTTTCTCTAACTCTTGTGAGAAAAGATGCTTTATAAAGCATTTATCCTGTTCCAGGCTGCAGTAATTACTTAATAAATATTGGCTATCAGTGTTATGATTGCTATCCTCTGGTGGCATTACTGGCACGTACACAAATCTCTCCATTTTTTTTTGTTTTTGAAGGTGGTTCTTTCTGTCCCCAAAGTCTTGGCTTAAGAGAAAGTCTCTTCCCATTGCTAGAAGTCTCTAGAAACAAGTTCTATTATGAGTGGGAACCATATGAGTGGGGGCCTTCTAGCCTTGTGTGCATCATCAAGTCACCAGAATCTTTTGAATGCTCCTTGTAGTATCTCTTGTGATGATAAAATTATATAAGGCATGGATGGAGGGAGCATGGATGGTACCGAGGAAGGAACATAGTCACGGTGACAAAGAAGATTGTGATGTTCATGATGGACATGGTGCTGATGAATGACCTGAGTATGACTTCCTTTTCAGTTTTGTGAAGGAGTTTAAGGAATAATGGCATAAGAGCTCTAAACTTCTTGTATAATTCAGTAGTAAGTTCAGGAGGCCTTGGGCCTTTCTTTGTTGTTGTTGCTATTAGTTTTTTACATTACTTCTTAATTTCATCAAATGATACTGGATTGTTTAGAATTTTTATATTTTCTTCACTGAACTTTGACAATTCATATGTGTCTAAGTTTCTATCCAACTCTTCTGAATGTTTTTAAAAAAATTTTATTAGAGATGATGTTCTCAAAGTAGGTATGAATGATCTGGAATACTGCAGGATGTGTTGTGATTTTACTGTTTCCATTCCTAATTGTATGGGTTTGGGTCTTTTTTTCCTTCTTTTGATAACATTGGCTAAGGATTTGTCTATTTTATTCAATCTTTCAAAGAACTAATTCTTCAATTCTTTGATTCTTTGTACTATATTCTTAGTATCACTTGGATTAATTTCTGCTCTGGTCTTCATACTTTGTGTTATGTACTTTAATTTGCTCTTCTTTTTCTAAATGCTTGAGGCTCAACATTATTTATTTGAACTTGATCTGTTTTTCTGATGTGGGAATTCACTGTTATAAATTTCCCTTGTGAGACAGCTTTCACTGTGTCCCATAGGGTCTGATACATCTTTTTGGCATTATGATTTAATTGTAGAAATTATTTTCTTCTTTAATTTCATCTGTGACTGATTGGTTGTTGAGAATAATTTTTTTTTTGAGACAGGGTCTTGCTTTATAGTTCAGGCTGGCCCTTAGCTTACTATGTAGCCCAGGCAAGCTTCGAACTCAGTAATCCTCCTGGCTCTGCCTCCCAAGTGCTGGGATTACAGGCATGAGCCACCATGTCCAGCATTGTGGTATGTGGTACTGATTGCTGGTGGGTGTGAGTCACCACCCCCAGTATTATTATTATGTGGTTACCAGGTATCCAACCAGGGAACCAGGGACCTTGTACTTGCTAGGCAGGCACTGGAACCACTGAGTTAAATCTCTGGTCCAGATCGTTTTTCTTGATACATTCTGCCAATCTGTTTCTTTTGATTGGTGAATTAAGACCATTCACATTGATGGTTATAACTTACAGGCATTGATTTGTCCTTTTTTTTGAGACATGGTCTCATTTTGTAATTCAGGCTGGTCCTGAATTCACTATATAGCCCAGGCAAGCCTTGAACTCACAGCAATCCTCCTGCCTCTGCCTTCTAAGCGCTGGGATTACAGGCATAAGCCACCATAACCAGCATTGTTGTATGTGGTTACCTGGGATCGAACTCAGGACCTTGTGCTTGCCAGGCAGATGCCAGAACCAGTGGGCTAAATCCCCCACACTTATTTGTGCTCTTCAATATATTAATTTTCTGTTGTTGATTGCTTTTGTTTCCCTTATTGTCTTGCCTCATGGATTCATTCTGTTGGAATTCTTGGAATCATTGTCTTCATTGTCATATTCTAGAGTATCCATTAAAACATTTTGGAGGGCTGGATTGGTGGTCTTGAGTTTCTTCAGATGCTCTTTATCATGGAAGTATCCTATTTTCTCATCAATTTTTTTTTTTTTTTGAGACAAGGTCTCGCTTTGTAGTTCAGAATGGCCCTGAGCTCACTATGTAGTCCAGGCAAGCCTCAAACTCAGCAATCCTCCTGTCTCTGCCTTCCGAGTGCTGGGATTTCAGGTGTGAGCCACCACGCCCTGCTTCCCATCAATTTTGAAAGTTAGTTTTGTAGGGTACATCAATCTGGGTTGGAGGTTGTTTGCTTTTAGGGGTTGAAATACTTCACTCCAAGCTTTCCTTGACCTAAGAATTTGTGTTGAGAAGTCTGCTGTGATTCTGATGAGTGTTCTTTTTACGTTATTTGTTTCTTTTTATGTAAAAAATATTAACATCCTGTCCTTGTGAATTCCTGGAAAATATATTTTTCCTGATCATGGTTAATTGGAGTTCTATATGCTTCACTTATCTGTATGTCAAATTCTTTCACCAAGTTTGAGAAGTTTTCTTCTGTGAACAGATTTTTTTTAATGTACTTTGCGCTATCTTCTGACTTTTCATTGCTTCCAGTTAATCTTATATTATTCTTCTTATCATCTGGCAGCTGTTGGATTTATTTTTCATGATCTCTTACTATATTTTTTCTTTTTGAGATAGGGTCTGGCTTTGTAGTTCAGGGTGACCCTGAGCTCACTATGTAGCCAGACTAACCCTGAGCTCACAGAAGTCCTCCTGCCTCTGCCTCCGGAGCACTGGGATTACAACGGTGAACCACCATGCCTGGCATTGTGATATGTCATACTGTAGATCAAACTCAGGACCTTGGGCTTGCCAGGCAAAAACAGGAACCACTGAACTAAATCCCTGGCCCTCTTACTATTTTTATGAAGTCTTTCATCTGATGATCACTACCTGCAACCCTGTCTTATAGATTTGATATTAGATCTTTATATTAGTTGATTCTGCTGTGTATATTTTCAATAGAATTTTTAATCTTTTGGATATCTATTTGAATGTGTTTTTATGGGAAACCTATGTTGACCATTCATGATTTCCATCACTTTCTAAGATCCTCTAATTTTTAAAATCTCTATTTACGCTAGTTTTGCTAATCATGTCCTTCATTATGGTCATCATTTCTGTGTAATTATTTTGATTTTTTTCCTGAAGACACATTCATCTGCTTTGAATCATTTCGAGAAGTTCAGCTAGGGGGCACTTGATTTCTTCCACCTTGGTGGCCCCTAGATATGCCTTGGGTGAGCTGAAAGTCTGGGGTTCCATCTAGCTTCCTTGTTTTCTAATTTTCTTGTTTATTTTTCTTATTTGTTTCTTGTTTATTTCTTTTCTGCTTTGATGCTTGTAAATTGCTTATGGTAGGTAGCTTTATTATTAGTATTGAGACCTTTTAAGAAGATGATTGTTTTTCAGAGATGTATTCTAGGCAGTTGGCTCTTGGCCTTTGAGTCTGTCCCAGGATCTGCTTCTTCTGTTTATTAGGGATGCTAGGTTGCACCATTTGGCCTAGTACCCAAGTATTTGGTGTAGAACTGTACTTTTTAAAATGTCTCCCAAACAGTGTAGGTATTAGCAAATAAGAAAGATCAATTGATTATAGCAATTGTGTCACCTTGGCTAAAGTAGTACAATCAGCAATAAAAATAGCATTAAACACAGACTGGAAAAATGGCAAACTATGATAACCAGTAGTTTGCCCCTTTAACTAAATGTACAAAATCTATAGTTATCTTACAAATCTAAGACAAATTACAAAATTATATATAGTAAGTAGCTACTCAATAGAGCAATTTTATCCTAAGAAGAAAACAATTAAAAGGAAGAAGAAGAAAAAATAGAAAAACAAAAGAATAAAAAGAGATTAGAAATAAGGCTGAAGGACAGAGGAAGATCACTCAAGCTGTAGAACTGGGATAGAAGACAGAATGGAAAGAAGAAATGAAAAAACAAAACCAAGGACAAAACAAAACACACTACAAACAATGTTCAGCACAAACAGTCAGAAACAAACAAATGAATAAAAACAAAACAAACCCCTAAAAGCAAAAGGGAAAAAGTTTCTCTGTGATTTCAAGCTTCTGGTTATCTTCTGTAGTTTTGTGGCGGTGTCCAACTCAAGGTTTTTGTCTGCCCTTGCTGGCAGACAAAGGTAGTAAAGTACAGATGCATGCTGGGTAATCCCAGCAAGCTGGCAGTAGGATTAGGAAGAGGTGTTAGTTCTGGGACTTTGCAGTTCACAGACGTTCAGGCTGAATGTGACATATGATTGTGGGGTTGGGCCCTGAATCATTTAGCATATAAAACTCTGGATGTCTTTGCCAGCCTCTCCAAAGCTCCCTAACCATGGGCATCTCCAGTGATTGTTCCTCAACCAGGCTCTGTGGTAATTTAACACTGGAACCCCTGAGATGAAGCTGACCTGTGGCTGCTCTGAGGGTTCACTTTCTAAAATGGTGTCTGACCAAGCATGTTTTCCAGGGCACATGGCAATTGCTTTGACTGGACTCACTCACTACTATTGTAGTACAGGGTCCACTGCGCCTTTCCATTGGTGCATTTCTCCCTGGAGGCCTCTGGAGTCATGTGGGAGAAATAACTGTGTCTCTGTGGGTGTGATCTTCCTTTCTCATGCCATGATCTTGGAACTGGGGAGAATGTGCAAGTTTCCTTCTCCTTTTTCTGCATTTTGGTCTGTTTCTTCAATTTCTGTAGGCTTCATTTTTCCCTTCATGTCTTCCTCAATTTCCAGAGATCCACCTCTCTCCTTCCCTTTCAAAGCTGTTATTTTCCAGTGTCTGTCCCAGACACTGGAGACCTTGGAGACCTTGGAGAGGTTTATTTGTTGCTGCTTATCCCTACTCCATCTTCCTGTATTTTCTAAAACTTGTTTTATCCATAAATCATTTGAGAGGCTCCTTACTTGGGACACCATCATCACAGCCTGCTCTCGAGCTGGGCACCCACCGAGGCCCATATGGGCAGTGGTGGTGGCTCTTGCCTCCTTTCATCCTGTTCTGGATAGTATGATCTACTGCTCTTGCATGTGCAGAATGCACAGGGGAATTCTGCCCACTGGAGCTGGACTTGTTAGTCTTGACCAACTGTATTTTCCCAGAGCTTTTCAGCTTTTAGCCCTAAGTGTCTTTATCTTGGGAACTGTCTTAGTCTAGGATTACTGCTACTCCCAGTTAGCCACTGCCCCCATCATCTCTAAAAGTCTAGACTGCTTCATGAAGCATGAAGTGCAACCACAATGTGTGGGAATTCAGATCAGGATATAAATATGTTGATATTTCATAACATAATAACTTGGAGTCCACATAAATCCAAGTACGGTAATAACCAGCTAGCTACACAAATAAGACCACAGATGCCTTTGTAAAGAAGTGGCTCCTGTGCTTCCCCATGTTATCTCGTTCTCCAACAGTCTTCATGGCCTTTACCTAGCTTTCCCTTTATCCCTTTAATAATCAAGCCACAGATTTGTCTTAGGTTGAGATCAAGACTGGCTAGCAGAACACTGCAAGGCTAGACAGGGATCATTTCGGGAGTGCTCCACAAGGCTGACCCTGCCCGGCTGGGGAGACAGTGCTGACAGGAGAGAAAGCTGGGGGCTACTGTGTCTAGAGCTGGCTGACTGGACATTTTGGCTTATCACAGGGTTCACATGGGGCACTGTTTGTCATGTCAATGAGGCATAAGTGCAGAACTTACAATGGTCCAGCCCGAGTGTTAGCTCCATCCTTCATGTAATACCTGAAGTCATCTCCCTCAAATTAGGTGTAGCAGAAGCCTCTATTTAGGCCCTCTGCATTTGCCTGTGGAGCTAATTTGCTCTCCTCATGTCCCCTTTTCACTTTCCTTCACTCAGTTTGCATTGGTAAAATTGTGATAGAGGCTGGACATATCTTCGCAAAAGCACTTTAGGCTGTGCTGTGGTTATCGCTTGCTGCATTAATAAACCACCTAAAACATTATACTTGCAGACTCTGTGAGTCAATAACTTGACAGGGCACAAGGAAGATGACTTATTTCTGCTTCAGAATGTCTGGGTTCTCAAGGGAGATTATCTGAATAATAGGAAGTAACTTGAAAAGTGAGAGCTTTGAATCATCTGGTAGCTCGTTGACACTCAAGTGAGGTGTCTTGGTGAGGGTAGCTGGATGACTGAATTCTCAAAGAGGTGAATGCCTACCCTTGGGGGGCCTCCCCCAAGGTTGGGTCCCCTGGGTAGTCAGATTTCTCATGTACATAGTAGCTCACTGGTGTATGTACAAGTGTTTCTACAAACATGGCAGAAGCTGCATGGTCCTTGTGACCCTGGATATACTCCAGCTTGAAGGAGTCGCAAATTCACTCTTATTTGAGGGAGAGAGATAGAGATTTCAACTTCCAGTGGGAAGAGTATTAGAGAATTTATCTGATTATTAACATTCGTGTGGTTAGTTCACTATACACAGAAGTGAATCTCAAAGATCAAGCCTTTGGTTAGCATAATGGTAGATAACCTGCTTTTTGTCAACATTTCTCTTAAAAATAATTTTTAAATTGTTCAACAAAAGCCATACCATATGTGATATGTGATACTTCTCAATCCATGTTTCTTGGATATTTTTAGAGCCATTCTAACAAACAAACAGAAAACAATATATTTCCCTGGTTAAATCTATTCAGAAATGCTACATATTCTGCATACTCCCTTCTGGAGAGTTTGATACACATTGGCATATCAAAACCTGTGAGAAAGCTGGTTGCAAATAAATACTTATTTTCTTTAGGTTAGAAGGTTAATTTTCTAAAATCTATTTGAGTGCAGTCCCTTTACATTTTTCTTTCTTTTTGAATTATAATGTCTGCTGAAAATCTTATTGAATTAATGTTCTTTGAGCAGTCTTTACCCTAGACTCCAAAGTAAGCTTTATAGGAGAAAAGTTTTAAAAAGTATCACTCAATAACACTGTCAGTAATTGTAGTGTACCTTTCAGAGCTCAGTGTGAGTATTTGCACCAGACCTGTGAAATATGAGTCTTTGGAGGTCTGAGCATTGGAAGAGTTGAGAAGCCCCTCAGGTAATTCTAATGTGCAATCAGGTTGGGATCCATTGGATTAGCTCTTTATTCAGAGAATTACTGTTTGTTCTTGGGAGACTGTGTACTTGGCTGAACAGTTTCTGGAAAATTTGGAGAACAGAGATACACCTTTACTACCTCTGACAGAACAGGGAATCACAAAAGAATCCCACCAGATGTGGCATGTCCTTACTTAGTCTCTTCTGTCCTGGAGGTCTTGGACTGCCGGCACCCTGCCTGTGTCCATCCTTCCCTGCCTGCTTTAGAGAAGGCTGTTACTGTCACAGTCACTTTTTTTTTGCTTTTTGGAGACCAGGTCTCGCTTTGTAGTTCAGGCTGGCCCTGAGCTCACTATGGTGCCCAGGCAAGCCGCCGTGAACTCAGCAATCCTCCTGTCTCTGCCTCTTGAGTGCTGGGATTACAGGCGTGAGCCACCACATCTGGCCTTATATATGGTTACCGGGGATCGAATTCAGGTCCTTGTGCTTGCGTTGCAGGCGCTGGAACCACTGAGCTAACCCTCCGTTCCTGTCACAGTCACTTTTATCATCACTGAGACAACATATGTGACATGTTCAACTTAAAGGAGGGCGAATTTACTTTGGCTCACACTTAGAATCCATAGCTGGCTAGCTCCAAGGCAAGAAGGCATAGTGGAAGGGCCCAGGAAGAGAGTCAAGAGAGGAACCTGGGAAGGAAATGTAATGGTCTTGCTCACCGTGACCTGCCTTCTCTGACCAGGCCTCACATCCTAACAGGAAATCAGCTGTAACACCCATATGAGTGAAATTACCTTTAAAAAAACCTCCATCTAGATATAAACCACAGCACTCACCATATTGCTGAAATCTCCTCTCTTCTGAACTTCCCTTCAGAATGAACCCAGGACCTTATTCTAGACTGAGTAAAGCGAACTGGGGGACATGCAGTACCAGGGAAGGGGGGACTAACTGTGAAGGACTAACTAGAAGAGAGATTTCCAAAACTTACGTGGAGACTCAATAGAGGAGTTTCCTCAGGAGATGGGACTCTAAGCAAGGCAGAGATAGGCATGGGGAGCAAGGATAGACAATGTGGTATATCAGTGAAAGGAATCTTCCTTCTCTCTGTAAAGGCCTGAAGTTTTAGAGTACTATTCCACAGACTGGAGAAAATTTATATAGTGTACAAGTTCAGGCTGTTTGGTCCTACTTACAATTTAATTAAGCCAAACTACAAGACTCACAGCCTGTGGTACAAGGTATAAGAAAAAAATGAAAGGTCTGTGAAAGAAAGCCCAACCGTCTCACAGACCAGCCTCCACAGTGTCTGTGCAGGTGGCTGGGTCTAGGAGCTCTACAAGGAAACAGCCTGGAAATGAATGGTGGTCTAAATTGAGCTAAGCACTTTGATGATAGAACATTCTCCTCCCATCATATAATAGAGGAGAATGGTTTTGAATGTAAGTAAGAATAGTGAAGGATGGAGAAAAGGGAATCCAATCCCTGACTTACACACAGATGTAGCATAATTTACTTACTTAACTATTCTTCCTTATATATTTGGTTTACTTGAAGTATTTCTATTTTATATAGTACTGAAATCGATAGTCTGCAGCTGGAACTATTCCAGTCTCAGAAGGAGAATTGTTGGATTAATGAATACAGGTATTCTCAAGGTATCTATCTATCTATCTATCTATCTATCTATCTATCTATCTATCTATCTATCTATCTATCTATCTATCTATCTATCTATCATCTCTATATATGTATATATTACTGGGGATCAAACTCAGGACCTTGTACTTGTTTTTTTTTTTGGAGACAGGATCTCGCTTTGTAGTTCAGGCTGTCCCTGAGCTCACTATGTAGCCCAGGCAAGCCTTGAACTCAGCAATCCTCCTGTCTCTGCCTCCCGAGTGCTGGGATGACAGGCGTGAGCCACCATGAGCGGCCAGGACCTTGTACTTGTAAGGCAAGTGTTGGAAACACTGAGCTAAGTCCCCAGCCCAGTTCTTGATATATATATTACTAATACCCTTCTCCAACATTTATATCATCATACTCCCATTAGCAGTATGCATGACTATTCATTTCCTCATGGGTCTTCCAACACTGGGCCTTGTATCTTAAGACATTTCTTGGTGTTCTTATTTTTCTTTGATTACTCCCTCTCCAGCTTATTCTTAGAATTTTTTAATGGGGCATATTAATTAAATAATGGAAATTTCCCCTTTGGTCTATTTTTAATTCAAGAAGTAAAATTGTAAATATTGCTTTGCTTTAGACACACGACAAGAATTTTTTCTTTTTCCCCTTCTCCACAGTCAGAAGTAAGTAACTTTTTTTTAAATTGAATTCTTTATTGCTACAATTTATATACATCTCAAAATCACATATAACATTGGGAAATTTGTACCAGTATATGCCACAAGTTAATTCTCATTTTTACCCATATCCCTACCCACTCCCCCCTCCTCCCCCCTTATACATGCTCTTTTATTTTCTTTCTGTATCA
>PVIC010044186.1:0-15115 GCA_004025085.1 Thryonomys swinderianus
GATAAGGAATGGAATGGAATGGAAAGGATAGGAATGGAATGTTATGGATTAGAATGGAATCGAAGGGAATTCAATGGACAGGAATGGAACAGGAAGAAACGGAACAGAATGTAATGTAATGTAATGTAATGTAATGTAATGTAATGTAATGTAATGTAACGTAACGGAATGGAATGGAATTGAATGGAAATGGAATGGATATAATTGAGTGCATTAGAATGCAATAGAGTGGAATTAAATGGAATGCAATGGAATGGAATGGAATGGAATGTTATGGATTAGAATGGAATGGAACGGAAAGGAATGGAATGGAACAGAATGGAATTTAATTGAACATGATGGAATGGAATGGTACATGACGGAATTGAATGCAATGGAATATAATGGAATAAAATGGAATGGAATTGAATGGAATTGGAATGGAAGAGTATTAAATGTATTCGAAAGGAATGGAATGGAAAGGAATGGAATGGAATGGAAGTTAATGGAATGGAATGGAAAGGAATGGAATGGAATGAAGTTAATGGAATGGAATGGAAAGGAATGGAATGGAATGGAATGGAATGGAATGGAATGGAATGGAATGGAATGGAAGTTAATGGAATGGAAAGGAAAGAAAGGAATTGAATGGAATGGAACGGGATTTTATGGAGTAGAATGGAATGGAACAGAATGGAATTTAATGGAACATGATGGAATGGGGTGGGACATGATGGAATGGAATGGAATAGAATATAATGGAATGGAATATAATGGCATGGAATGGAATGGAAAGGATTGGAATATTGTGGATTAGAATGGAATGGAAGGGAAGGAATGGAAAGGAATGGAAGGGAATTGAAATGAATGGAATAGAATGGAAAGGAACATGAATGAATGGAATGGGATATGATTTTATGGAAAGGAAAGGAATGCAAAGGATACTAATGGAATGTTATGGAATAGAATGGAAGGGAAGCGAATTGGATGGAAAGGAATGGAACAGAAAGAAACAGAATGAAATGGAATGGAATGGAATTGGAAAGAATGGAATTGAAAGGATGGAATTGAATAGATTAGAATGGAATAGTGTGTAATGTAATGTAATGTAATGTAATGTAATGTAATGTAATGTAATGTAATGTTATTGATTAGAATGGAATGGAACAGAATGGAACGGAAAGGAATGGAATGCAATGGAATGGAATGGAATGGAATGGAATGGAATGGAAGGGAATAGAATGGAAAGGAATGGAATGGAATTGGAATGGAAAGGTATTGAATGTATTTGAAGGAATGGAACATAAAGGCACGGAATGGAAAAGAATAGAATGGAATGAAATGGATGTAATTGAAGGCATTAGAATGGAATAGATTGGAAAGCAATCAAATGGAATGGAAAGAAAATTAAGGGAATGTTATGGATTAGAATGGAATGGAACAGAGTGGAACGGAAAGGAATGGAATGGGACAGTACAGAACAGAACAGTGGAACAGAATGGAATTGGAATTTAATGAAACATGATGGAATGGAATGGGACATGATGGAGTGGAATGGAAAGGAAAGGAATGGAATGGAATGGAATGGAATGGAATGGAATGGAATGGAATGGAATGGAATGGAATGGAATGGAATGGAATGGAATGGAATGGAATGGAATGGAATAGAATGGAATGGAATGGCACGAAATGGAATGGAATGGGACATGATGGAATGGAAAGGAACAAGATGGAATGGAATGGAAATGAATGGAACAGAACGGAAGGGAATGGAAGAGAATGGAATGGAATTGTATGGAATGGAATTGAATCTAATACTGTATGGGCTGGAGATTTATTTTAGATTTTCTACAACGGAATGGAAAGAATGCAATATAATTAAATGTACTGTCATGCCACGGAATAGATTAGAATAAAATGGAATGGAATGGAATTGAATGGAGTGCAATGGAATGGAATGGAAAGGAATGGAATGGAATGGAATGTTATGGATTAGAATGGAATGGAAAGGAATGGAAGAGAAAGGAATGGAATGGAACAGAATGGAATGGATTGGAATGCAATGGAATGAAATGGAATGGATTCTAACGTGATGGAATTTAATGGGACATGATGGAATGGAATGGAATTGAATGGAATGTAATGGAATGGAATTGTAATGGAATGGTGCGGACTGTATTTGAATGGAATTGAACATAAAGGCATTTAATGGAAAGAAATGGAATAGTATGGAACAGATGTAATTGAAAGGAGTAGAAAGGAATAGATTGGAAAGAATGGTATAGAAGGGAATGAAAAGGAATGGAATGTTATGGATTACAATGGAATGAAATGGAGTGGAATGGAAAGGAATGAAATGGAACAGAATGGAATCTAATTGAACATGATGGAATGGAATGGGACATGATGGAATGGAATGGAATGGAATTGCATGGAATGGAATGGAATGAAATGAAATGCAAGGAATGAATGGAATGGAATGGAGCAGAATGGAATGCAAAGGAACATGATGGAATGGAATGGGACAAGATGGAGTGAAAGGGAATGGAATGGAGTGCAATGGAATGGAATGCGATGGAAATGAGTGGAGTGGAGTAGAATGGAATGTAATTGGAATGAAATGGAATTGAATGGATTTGTATTGAATGGAATGGAAAGAAATGGAATGGAATGGAATGGAATGGAATGGAATGGAATGGAATGGAATGGAATGGAATGGAATGGAATATATTTTAATGTTATAGATTAGACTGGAACGGAAGGGAGTGGAATGGAAAGGAATGGAACAGAAAAGAGCGGAATGAAACCAAACGGAATGGAATGGAAGGTAATGGAATGGAATGGAATTGGAATGGTGGAGTGGAATGGATTAGAATGGACTAGATTTGAATGAAATGGAATGGAAAGGAATGGAATGGAATGGAATGGAATGGAATGGAATGGAATGGAATGGAATGGAATGGAATGGTATGGAATGGGATGGAATGGAATGAGATGTGTTCGAGTGGAATGGGAGGTGAAGGAACTGAATGGGATGTCACGGAATGGAATGGAATGGAATGCAATGGAATGGAATGCAATTGGAATGGATGGAATTGAATGTATTAGAACGGAATAGATGGGAATGGAATGGAATGGAAAGGAATGGAACGATATGGATAAGAATAGCTTGGAATAGAATGGAATGGAATGGAATGGAATGGAATGGAATGGAATGGAATGGAATGGAATGGAATGGAATGGAATGGAATGGAAAGGAATGGAATGGAATGGAATGGAACAGGATGGAATGGAATGGAAAGGAATGGAATGGAATGGAATAGAATGGAATGCACTGGAATGAATGCAATGGAATGGAATGGAATGGAATTGGAATGCATGGAAATGAATGGATTAGAAAGGACTAGATTAGAATGGAATGGAATGGAATGAAATGGAATTGATTTGAATGGTATAGAATGGGACGGAATGGAATCAGACGTTTTCGAGTGGAAGGGGACGTGATGGAACTGAATGGAATGTCATGGAATGGAATGGAATGCAATGGAATGGAATGGAATAGAATGGATGGAATGAAAGAATTGGAATGGAATTCAATGGGATGGAATGGAATGGAATGTTGTTAATTAGAATGGAATGGAATGGAATGGAATGGAATGGAACGGAAACGAATTGAATGGAACAGAATGGAATGGAACATGATGGAATGAAACGCGACATCATGTAATGGAATTGAATGGAATGGATTGGTTTGGAGGGGAGTCTAATTGAATGGAATTGGAATTGAATTGAATTGAATGGCTTGGAATAGAATGGAATGGAAAGGACTGGAATATAATTGAATTCGAATGGATGGAATTGAATGGTTTAGAATGGAATAGATTGCAATGGAATGGAATGGAAGGGAAAGGAATGGAGTGGAATGGAAAGGAATTGAATGGAATGGAATGGAACTGAATGGAGTGTAATGGAGTAGAGTGGTATGGAATGAAATTGTAATGGAATGGAATTGAAAGGATTTGAATTGAATGGAACGATAAGGAATGGAATGGAATGGTATGGAATTGAATGGAATGGAGTGAGTGGAGTGGAGTGGAGTGGAGTAGACTGGAATGGAGTGGAGTGGTATGGAATGAAATTGGAATGGAATGGAATTGAATGAATTTCAATTGAATGGAATGATAAGGAATGGAATGGAATGGAAAGGACAGGAACTTAATGTCATGGATTTGAATGGAATGGAAGGGAGTGGAATGGAAAGCAATGGAAGAGAAAAAACGTAATGGAATTTAATGGAATGGAATGGAATTGGTATATGTGCTGCCGAAGTGAGCACAAGGAATGGAAAGGAATTGGAAAGGATGGAATTGAACGGATTAGAATGGAATAGAGTGCAATGTAATGTAATGTAATGTAATGTAATGTAATGTAATGTAATGTAATGTAATGTAATGTAATGCAATGCAATGCAATGCAATGCAATGTAATGTAATGTAATCGAATGGAATGGAATGGAGTGGAATTTTATGGATTAGAATGTAGTGGAACGGAATGGGATGGAAAGGAATGGAAAGGAACAGAATGGAATGGAATGGAATTGAATGGAATGGAGTGGAATTGAGTGGAGTGGAGTGGTAAGAAATCAAATTGAAATGGAATGGAATTGAATGGATTTTAATTGAATGTAAAGATAAGGAATGGAATGGAATAGAAAGGATAGGAATGGAATGTTATGGATTAGAATGGAATCGAAGGGAATGGACTTGACACGAATGGAACAGGAAGAAACGGAAAAGGATGCAATGTAATGTAAAGTAACGTAATGGAATGGAATGGAATTGGAATGGATGGAATTGAATGCATTAGAATGGAATAGAATGGAATGTAATGGAATGCAATGGAATGGAATGTTATGGATTAGAATGGAATGGAATGGAAAGGAATGGAATGGAACAGAATGGAATTTCATTGAACATGATGGAATGGAATGGGACATGATGAAATGGAATGGAATGGAATAAAATGGAATGGAATCAAATGGAATTGGAATGGAAGGGTATTAAATTTATTCGAATGGAATGGAACGGAAAGGAAGGGAATGGAATGGAAGTTAATGGGATGGAAAGGAATGGAAAGGAATGGAATGGAATCAAAGGAATGGAATGGAAAGGAATGGAATGATATGGAGTAGAATGGAATGGAACGGAAGGGAATTTAATGGAACATGATGGAATGGAGTGGGACATGATGGAATGGAATGGAATGGAATGGAAAGGAATTGAATGGAATGGAATGGAATGGAATATTATGGAATAGAATATAATGGCATGGAATGGAATGCAATGGAATGGAAAGGATTGGAATATTGTGGATTAGAATGGAATGGAAGGGAAGGAATGGAAAGGAATGGAACAGAAAGGATGTGACATGATGGAATGGAACGGAAAGGAATGGAATGGAATGGAATGGAGTGGAATGGAGTAGAGTGGTATGGAATGAAATTTTAATGGAATGGAAGTGAATGGATTTGAATTAAATGGAACAATAAGGAATGGAATGGAACGGTATTGAATGGAATGGAGTGGAGGGGACAGGAATGGAGTGCAGAGGTATGGAATGAAATTGGAATGCAATGAAATTGAATGGATTTGAATTGAATGGAATGATAAGGAATGGAATGGAATGGAAATGGAAGAAATTTAATGTTATGGATTTGAATGGAATGGAAGGGAGTGGAATGGAAAGGAATGGAAGAGAAAAAACGTAACGGAATTTAATGGAATGCAATGGAATTGGAAAGGATGGAATTGAATGGATTAGAAGGAAATAAAGTGCAATATAATGTAATGTAATGTAATGTAATGTAATGGAATGGAATGAAATGGAATGGAATGGAATGGAATGGAATGGAATGGAATGGAATGGAATGGAATGGAATGGAATTTAATGGAATGGAATGGAATGTTATGGATTAGAATGGAATGGAACGGAAAGGAATGGAATGGAACAGAATGGAATTTCATTGAACATTGTGGAATGGAATGGGACATGATGGAATGGAATGGAACAGAATGGAATTTCATTGAACATGATGGAATGGAGTGGGAAATGATGGAATGGAATGGAAAGGATTTGAATAGAATGGAATGGAATATAATGGAATGGAATATAATGGCATGGAAAGAAATGGAATGGAATGGAAAGGATTGGAATATTATGGATTAGAATGGAATGGAAGGGAAGGAATGGAAAGGAATGGAACAGAAAGGAATGAAATGGAATCGAAACGAATGGAATTGAATGGAATGGAACGTGAAGGAATTAAATGGGACATGATTTTATGGAATGGAAAGGAATGCAAAGGATATTAATGGAATGTTATGGATTAGAATGGTATGAAGCGAATTGGATGGAAAGGAATGGAACAGAATGAAGCGGAACGAAATGGAATGGAATCGAATTGGAAAGAATGCAATTGAAGGGATGGAATTGAATGGATTAGAATGGAGTAGAGTGGAATGGAATGGAATATAATGGAATGTAATGTAATGGAATGGAACGTTATTGATTAGAATGGAATGGAACAGAATGGAATGGAAAGTAATGGAATGGAACAGAATGGAACGGAATGGAATGGAATGGAATGGAATGGAATGGAATGGAATGGAATGGAATGGAATGGAATGGAATGGAATGGAATGGAATGGAATGGAATGGAAAGGAAGGGAATGGAATTTAATGGAATGGAATTGGAATGGAATGGTATTGAATGTATTTGAATGAAATGGAACATAAAGGCATGGAATGGAAAAGAATAGAATGGAATGAAATGGATGTAATTGAATACATTAGAATGGAATAGATTGGAATGAAATCGAATGGAATAGAAAGAAAATTAAGGGAATGTTATGGATTAGAATGGAATGGAACAGAATGGAACAGAAAGGAATGGAATGAGACAGAACAGAACAGTGGAATGGAATGGAATTGGAATTTAATGAAACATGATGGAATGGAATGGGACATGATGGAATGGAATGGAATGGAATGGAGAGGAATGGAATGGAATGGTATGGAATGGCATGGAATGCCATGGAATGGAGTGGAAGTGAATGGTATAGAATGGGACAGAATGGAATCAGACGAGTTCGAGTGCAAGGGGACGTGATATAAATGAATGGAATGTCATGGAATGGAATGGAATGGAATGGAATGGAATGGAATGGAATGGAATGGAATGGAATCAAATGGATGGAATGAAAGAATTGTAATGGAGTTCAATGGCATGGAATGGAATGTTGTTAATTAGAATGTAATGTAATGGAATGGAACGGAAACGAATTGAATTTAACAGAATGGAATGGAACATGATGGAATGAAAAGAAAAATGATGGAATGGAATTGAATGGAATGGATTGGTTTGGAGGGGAGTCTAATTGACTGGAATTGGAATTGAATTGAATTGAATGGATTGGAATTGAATGGAATGGAAAGGAATGGAATTTAATGGAATTGGATTGGATGGAATTGAATGGATTAGAATGGAATAGATTGCAATGGAATGGAATGGAAGGGAAAGGAATGGAGTGGAATGGAAATGAATGGAATGGAGGGGACTGGATTAGAGTGGTATGGAATGAAATTGTAATGGAATGGAAGTGAATGGATTTGAATTAAATGGAATGATAAGGAATGGAATGGAATGGAATGGTATGGAATGGAGTGGAGTGCAGTGGAGTGGACTGAAAAGGAGTAGAGTGGTATGGAATGAAATTGGAATGGAATGGAAGTGAATGGATTTGAATTGAATGGAATGATAAGGAATGGAATGAAATGGAAAGGGCAGGATTTTAATGTTATGGACTTGAATGGAATGGAAGGGAGTGGAATGGAAAGGAAAGGAAGAGAAAAACGTAATGGAATTTAATGGAATGGAATGGAATTGGAAAGGATGGAATTGAATGGATTAGAATGAAATAGAGTGGAATGTAAAGTAATGGAATGGAATGGAATGGAATGGAATGGAATGGAATGGAATGGAATTTAATGGAATGGAATGGAAAAGAATGGAATTTAATGGAATGGAATGTTATGGATTAGAATGGAATGGGATGGAATGGAATGGGATGGAAAGGAATGGAAAGGAACAGAATGGAATGGATTGCAATTGAACGGAATGGAATGGAATGGAGTGGAGTGGAGTGGTAAGAAATAAAATTGGAATGGAATGGAATTGAATGGATTTGAATTAAATGGAACGATAATGAATGGAATTGAATGGAAAGGATAGGAATGGAATGTTATGGATTAGAATGGAATCGAAGGGAATGTAATGTACAGGAATGGAACAGGAAGAAACGGAACAGGATGTAATGTAATGTAATGTAATGTAATGTAATGTAATGTAATGTAACATAATGGAATGGAATTGGAATGGATGGAGTTGAATGCAGTAGAATGGAAGAGCGTGGAATGAAATGGAATGCAATGGAATGAAATGTTATGGATTAGAATGGAATGGAATGGAAATGAATTGAATGGAACAGAACGGAATTTAATTGAACATGATGGAATGGAATTGGACATGATGGAATGGAATTGGACATGATGGAATTGCATGGAATGGAATTTAGTGGAATGGAATGGAATGGAATGGAATGGAATGGAATGGAATGGAATAAAATGGAATGGAATAAAATGGAATTGGAATGGAAGGGTATTAAATGTATTCGAATGGAATGGAACAGAAAGGAATGGAATGGAATGGGATGGAATGGAAGGTAATGGAATGGAAAGGAATGGAATGGAATGGAATGGAATCAAACTAATGGAATGGAAAGGAATGGAATGTTATGGATTAGAATGGCATGGAACGGAATGGAATTTAATGGAACATGAAGGAATGGAATGGAATGGAATGGAATGGAATGGAATATAATGGAATGGAATATAATGGCATGGAATGGAATTGAAAGGATTGGAATATTATGGATTAGAATGGAATGGAAGGGACGGAATGGAAAGGAATGGAACAGAAAGGAATGGAATGGAATTGAAACGAATGGAATTGAACGGAATGGAACGTGAAGGAATGGAATTTGACATGATTATATCGAATGGGAAGGAATGCAAAGGATATAATGGAATGTTATGGATTAGAATGGAATGGAAGCGAATTGGATGGAAAGGAATGGAACAGAAAGAAACGGAAAGAATTGGAATGGAATGGAATTGGAAAGAATGGAATTGAACGGATGGAATTGAATGGATTAGAATAGAATAGAGTGGAGTGGAATGGCATGTAATGCAATGGAATGGAATGGAACGTTATTGATTAGAATGGAATGGAACACAATGGAACGGAAAGGAATGGAATGGAACAGAATGGAACGGAAAAGAATGGAATGGAATGGAATAGAATGGAAAGGAATGAAATGGAATTGAATGGAATGGAATTGGAATGGAATGGTATTGAACGTATCTGAATGAAATTGAACATAAAGGCATGGAATGGAAAAGAATAGAATGGAATGAAATGGATGTAATTGAATACATAAGAAGGGAATAGATTGGAATGCAATCGAATGGAATGGAAAGTAAATTAAGGGAATGTTATGGATTAGAATGGAATGGAACAGAATGGAACGGAAAGGAATGGAATGGGACAGAAGAGAATAGTGGAATGGATGGAACTGGAATTTATTGAAACATGATGGAATGGAATGGGATATGATGGAATGGAATGAAATGGACTGGAATGGCATAGAATGGCATGGAATGGCATGGCATGGAATGGAACGGAATGGAATGGAATAGAGTGGAGTGGAACAGAACGGAAGGGAATGGAAGAGAATGGAATGGAATGGTATGGAATGGAATGGAATGGAATAAAGTATGGCCTGGAGATTTATTTTAGTTTTTCTACAAATTTATGGAAAGAATGCAATATAATTAAATGGACTGGAATGCCATGGAATTGATTAGAATAAAAAGGAATGGAATGGAATTGAATGGAATGTAAAGGAATGGAATGATATGGAGTGGATGAAATGAATGGATTAGAATGGAACAGAGTGCAATGTAAAGTAATGTAATGTAATGTAACATCATGGAATGGAATGGAATCGAATTGGAATGGATGGAATTGAATGCATTAGAATGGAAGAGATTGGAATGGAATGGGACAGAATGGAATGGAATGGAATGGAAAGTGATGGAATGGAATGGGACATAATGGAATGGAAGGGAATGGAATTGTAATGGAATGTTATGGAATGTATTTGAATTGAATGGAACATAAAGGCATGGAATGGAAAGGAATGGAATGGTATGGAGTGGATGTAATTGAATGGATTAGAATGGAATAGATTGGAATGAATCGAATGTAAGGGAATGAAAAGGAATGGAATGTTATGGATGAGAATGGAGTGGAATGGAATGGAATGGAAACAAACGCAATGGAACAGAATGGAATTTAATTGAACATGATGGAATAGAACGAGACATGATGGAATGGAATGGAATGGAATGGAATGGAATGGAATGGAATGGAATGGAATGGCATGTTATGGAATGGAAAGGAATGGAATGGAATGGAATGGAATGGAATGGAATGGAATGGAATGGAATGGAATGGAATGGAATGGAATGGAATGGAATGGAAAGGAATGGTATGAATAGAATGGAATGGAATGGAATGGAATGGAATGGAATGGAACAGAATGGAATGGAATGAAATATGATGGAATGGAATGGCACAAGATGGAGTGAAGTGGAATGGAATGGAATGGAATAGAGAGGAGTGGAGTGGAGTGGAGTGGAATGGAATGAAATTGGAATGGATTGGAATTAAATGGATTTGAATTGATTGGAACGGAAAGAAATGGAATAGAATGGAATGGATTAGAAAGTTATGGATTAAAATGGAATGGAATGGAATGGAATGGAATGGAATGGAATGGAATGGAATGGAATGGAATGGAATGGAATGGAATGGAATGGAATGGAATAGAATGGAGTGGAATGGAGTGGAGTGGAGTGGTATGGAATGAAATAGTAATGGAATATAATTGAATGTATTTGAATTGCATGGAATTATAAGGAATGGAATGGATTGGTATGGAATGGAATGGAATGGAATGGAATGGAATGGAGTGGAGTGGAGTGGAGTGGAATGGAGCGGAGTGGTATGGCATATAATTGGAATGGAATGGAATTGAATGGATTTGAATTGAATGGAATGATAAGGAATGGAATGGAATGCAAATGGCAAGAATTTAATGTTATGGATTTGAATGGAATGGAAGGGAGTGGAATGGAAAGGAATGGAAGAGAAAAAACGTAATGGAATTTAATGGAATTGGAAAGGATGGAATTGAATGGATTAGAATGAAATAGAGTGCAATGTAATGTAACTTAATGTAATGAAATGCAATGGAATGGAATGGAATGTTATGGATTAGAATGGAATGGAACGGAATAGGACGGAAAGGAATGAAAAGGAACAGAATGGAATGGAATGGAATTGAATTGAATTGAGTGCAATGGAGTGGAGTGCAATGGTAAGGAATCAAAGTGGAATGGAAAGGAATTGAATAATTTGATTGAATGCAAAGATAAGGAATGGAATGGAATGGAAAGGATAGGAGTGGATTGTTATGGATTAGAATGAAATAGAAGGGAATGGAATAGACAGAAATGGAACAGGAAGAAACAGAACATAATGTAATGTAATATGATGTAATGTAATGTAATGGAATGGAATGGAATGGAATGCAATGCAATGCAATGTAATAGAATGGAAAGGAATGGAGTGGAATGGAGTGGAGTGGAGAGGAACTGAAAGGAATTGCAATGGAATGGAATATAATGGAATGGAAGAGAATGGAATGGAATGGAACATGATGGAATGGAATGGGACAAGATGGAATTTAATGGAACAGAAATGGAATGGAGGGGAGTGCAGTGGAATGGAGTGGATTGGCATAAAATGGAATATAATGGAATTTAATGGAATGGAATGGAATATAATGGAATGGAATAGAATGGAATACTGTATGGCCTAGAGATTTAATTTAGTTTTTCTACAAAGGAATGGAAAGAATGGAATACAATAAAATGGACTGCAATGCCATGAATAGATTAGAATGAAGTCGAATGGAATGGAATGGATTGGATTGGATCGGAATGGAAAGGAATGGAATGTTATGGATAAGAATAGCTGGGAATGGAATGGAATGGAACAGTATGGAATGGAATTTAATGGACTGGAATGGAATGGAATGGAATCGAATCGAATGGAATAGAATGAAATGGAAAGGAATGAATAGAGTGGAATGGAATGCACTGGAATTGAACGGAATGGAATGGAATGGAATGGAATTGGAATGCATGGAACTGAATACATTAGAAAGGACTAGATTAGAACGGAATGGAATGGAATGGAATGGAATGGAATGGAATGGAATGGAATGGAATGGAATGAAATGGAATGGAATTAAATGGTATGGAATGGGACGGAATGGAATGAGACGTGTTCAAGTGGAAGGGGAGGTGATGGAACTGAATAGAATGTCATGGAATGGAGTGCAATGGAATGGAATGGAATCGTATGGATGGAATGAAAGAATTGGAATGGAATTCAAAGGAATGGAATGGAAAGTTGTTAATTAGAATGGAATGGAATGAAATGGAAAGGAATTGAATGGAACAGAATGGTATGGAAAATGATGGAATGGAACGGACATGATGGAATGGAATTGAATGGGATGGATTGGTTTGGAGGGGAGTCTAATTGAATGAAATTGGAATTGAATTGAATTGAATAGATTGGATTTGAATGGAATGGAAACGAATGAAATTTAATTTAATTGGAATGGATGGAAATGAATGGATTAGAATGGAATAGATTGCAATGGAATGGAATGGAATGGAATGGAATGGAATGGAATGGAATGGAATGGAATGGAATGGAATGGAATGGAATGGAGTGGAATGGAGTGGAGTGGAGTGGTATGGAATCAAATTGTAATGGAATGGAATGGAATTTATTTGAATTGCATGGAACAATAAGGAATGGAATGGAATGGAATGGTATGGAATGTAATGGAATGGAGTGTAGTGGAGTGGAGTGGAATGGAGTGGAGTGGTATGGAATGAAATTGGAATGGAATGCAATTGAATGGATTTGAATTGAATGGAATGATAAGGAATGGAATGGAATAGAAAGGACAGGAATTTAACGTTATGGATTTGAATGGAATGGAAGGGAGTGGAATGGAAAGGAATGGAAGAGAAAAACGTAACGGAATTGAATGGAATGGAATGGAATTGGAAAGGATGGAATTAAATGGTTTAGAATGAAATAGAGTGCAATGTAATGTAATTTTATGTAATGTAATGCAAAGAAATGGAATGGAATGGAATGGAATGTTATGGATTAGAATGGAATGGAACGGAATGGGTCGGAAAGGAATGAAAATGGACAGAATGGAATGGAATGGAATGGAATGGAATGGAATGGAATGGAATGGAATGGAATGGAATGGAATGCAATGGAATGGAATGCAATGGAATGGAATGCAATGCAATGGATTGGAGTGGAGTGGTAAGGAATCAAATTGGAATGGAATGAAACTTAATGAATTTGAATTGAATGGAATGATAAGGAATGGAATGGAATGGAAAGGATAGGAATGGAATGTTATGGATTAGAATGGAATTGAAGGGAATGCAATGGACAGAAATGGAACAGGAAGAAATGGAAAGTTATGTAATGTAATGTGGTGTAATGTAATGTAATGTAAAGTAATGTAATGTAATGTAATGTAATGTAATGTAATGGAATGGAATGGAATGGAATGGAATGGAATGGAATGGAGTGGAATGGAGTGGAGTGGAGAGGAACTGAATGGAATTGCAATGGAATGGAATGGAATGGAATGGAATGGAATGGAATGGAATGGAATGGAAAGGAATGGAAGAGAATGGAATGGAATGGAATGGAACATGATGGAATGGAATGGGACAAGATGGAATGGATAGGCAAGGAATGGAATGGAATAGAGGGGAGTGTAATGGAATTGAGTCAATTAGCATGGAATGGAATATAATGGAATTTAATGGAATGGAATGGAATATAGTGGGATGGAATAGAATGGAATACTGTATGGCCTCGAGATTTAATTTACTTTTTCTACAAAGGAATGGTAAGAATGGAATATAATGAAATAGACTGCAATGCCATGAATAGATGAGAATGAAGTAGAATGGAATGGAGAGGAATGGAATGGAATGGAATGGATTGGAATGGAATGGAATGGAATGGAATGGAATGGAATGGAATGGAACGGAACGGAACGGAACGGAACGGAACGGTATGCAATGGAATGGAATGGAATGGAATGGAATGGAATGGAATGGAATGGAATGGAATGGAATGGAATGGAATGGAATGGAATGGAATAGAATGGAATAGAATGGAATGAAATGGAACGGAATGGAATGTTATGGATTTGAATGGAATGGAAAGGAATGGAACTGAAAGGAATTGAATGCAACAGAATGGAATGGAGTGGAATGGAATGGAATGGAATGGAATGGAATGGAATGGAATGGAATGGAATGGAACGTGATGGAATGGAATGGGACATGATGGAATGGAATGGAATGGAATGGAATGGAATGGAATGGAATGGAATGGAATGGAATGGAATGGAGTGGATTGGAGTGGGGTGGAATGGAATGGAATGCAATGGAGTGGAATGGAATGGAATGGAACAGATAGGAATGGAATGGGACAAGATGGAATGGAATGGAAAAGAATGGAATGGAATGGAATGGAATGGAATGGAATGGAATGGAATGGAATGGAATGGAATGGAATGGAATGGAACGGAATGGAAGGGAAGATAATGGAATGGAATTGTATGGAATGGCATGGAATCCAATGCTGTATGGCCTGGACATTTATTTTAATTTTTCTACAAAGGAATGGAAAGAATGCAATATAATTAAATGGAATGCCATGCCATGGAATAGATTAGAATAAAATGGAATGGAATGAAATTGAATGGAGTGGAATGGAATGGAATGGAATGGAATGGAATGTTGTGGATTAGAATGGAATAGAAAGGAA
>PVIC010044187.1:0-15106 GCA_004025085.1 Thryonomys swinderianus
GTGAGTTCAGGGTCAGCCTGAACTACAAAGTGAGACCCTGTCTCAAAAAACTAAAGTCAAACAAAAAAACAAAAAAAGAAGATCCCCTAAAGGAGTTTAGGAGAAAGGGATTAGGGTACCAGAATGCAACAAGAATTTTGTGTACAGTTTTCAATATAGTTTTGGCATACGTACCTGCATTAATTAGTCAAAAAGTAAACATACTGTAAAAGGACAAATGTTCTTGGGGGCAGCTCAATAAACAAGTTATCCTAGTTTCTTATTCTCCATCTGTGCCTGCAATGACACATTTGCCTGTCTACAGCTCTATGCTGTTAACCATTTGGGGTATGGCCCACCCAGAAGCATTTCCCAAAGATACAAGGCTTCTCCCTTGCTGGGCTCACAGATGTTTTGTTTTTTTTTTTTTTTTAGACACGGTCTTGTTTTGTAGCCCAGATTGGCTCTGAGCTCACTATATAGCCCAGGTAAGCCTTGAACTCAGCAATACTCTTGCCTCTGCCTCCTGAGTGCTGGTATTACAGACGTAATCCACCAGGCCCAGTATTGTGGTGTGTGGCACTGATTGCTGGTGGGCATGAGTCACCATGCCTCGTATTTGTTGTATATGGTTACCAGAGATCAAACTAGGGACTAGGGACCTTGCTCTTGCTACGCAGGCACCAGAACCACTGAGTTAAATCTCTGGGCCTCACAGATCGTTTTGACTGAGGAGGAGAGATATTACACTTTACCTCCTTCTTGTGAGAGGGAGGTACACCATCTCTTGGAGACAGAACAGCACCCAGCTGGCCTGGGAGAGGAGGGAAGAGACCTCTAGAGAGAAGATAGCAGCAAGTCAGGAAGAAGGAGTAAAGCAAGCAACAAGTGAAAAAAATCAGAAGAGCACTTTGTGAAATATGAAAACTATGGGAAATTCGAAATTCAGTGCCAACAAATAAAGTTTTATTGAAATTGAGCAGGACATGATGGCAACACACCTGTAGTTCCAGCTACTCTAGAGGCTGAGGCAGGAGGGTCACTGGAGCTCAGGAGTTTGGAGCCCACTGGGCAACACGGTGAGACCCCATCCCGAATCCAAATCTCCCCCAGAATAGTTCTGTTGGAGTGTAGCCACATTCCAGTATGTGTGTGCTGTGTGGTCACTTTTCGTGCCTCCTGTAGTGGTGGGTTGTTGCAGCAGAGGATGTAGGGCTGGTAATGGATCATATCAGTACTCCAGTGGGCTTCAGAAGGAGTTTGCTGACTCCTGCTCCACAACCCTAGGAGCCCTGTTTCTCACACACAGAAATCAGAATTTTAACTGAGTACAGATCTGGGGCTCCTGGAGCAGGGATTTAGAATTAGAACCAATATTCTGCAGCGTCACAGTTATGTCAGAAACTTTCACTTCTCTCCCTTCCCTTTCTTTCTCTCTCTCTCCTCCCCACCCCATATGCAGACACTGCTCTGGTGGGTCAGCTCTCAGGGGGACCAAGGGCAAAAGCAGAGAGGTCCCAGGATCTCACCTTCCAGAAAATCCAGAAGCCGCTGAGCCAACGGAGGAGAACCTCACAGATGAGGAAGGTCAGCACAATGTTATCTATGACTGAGAACAGCTCATAGTGTTTCTAAGTGGGAGACAGATGGAAAGAGGTGGTGGACATCACTGAGTAGGACCTGGACTAGGCAGGGACAGGCCATCTGCAGGGGGAGGAGGCCTGTGCCCTGCCACTGCTCCCCCCAGCACCTCTGTTGCTTCTTTTGGAGTGCATGTTTCCTATACACCCCAGACCTTGTGCTGAGATCATCCATGCGCTGCTTCATGTGACTGTCAGTACTGTTCCGCAGAGCAGGTCCTGACCAGGAATGGTGGCACAAGCCTGTAATCACAGCACTCAGGAGGTTGAGGCAAGAGGACTGCTGTGAGTTCAAGGCCAATCTGATCTCAAGACTTTGTCTCAAAAAAGAAAAGAAAGGGGACTGGGAATTTAGCTCAGGGGTTCCGGCACCTGCTTTGCAAGCGCAAGGTCCTGAGTTCAATCCTGGTAACCACATAAAATGCTGGGCATGGTGACTCATGCCCACCAGCAATCAATACCACATACCACAGTGCCGGGCATGGTGGCTCATGCCTGTAATCCCAGCACTCGGGAGGCAGAGACAGGAGTATTGCTGAGTTTGCGGCTTGCCTGGGCTACATAGTGAGCTCAGGGCCAGCCTGAACTATAAAGCAAGACCCTGTGTAAAAAAAAAAACAAAAAAAGTTAATGGGGTTTTTTTTCTTTCAAATTCACAAAATGCTGTCAGGGGCCATGGCCGTGATGGGTGTAGACAGCTTCACATGCCTATCTCTGGCCAGTGCCGTCCACCTCCTTCTGGCTCTGGTCTTAGAGTCCTCTCGAGACAACTCTGTGGACGTTGCACAGGCAACACAGATGCCACATCGTTCACCCTCTGCAGACTGCTTTTCCTACTGTAGGCCCCAAGCCCGCTGTGTCCACCACAGCATCCACCTCACACCGCACCCCTGCTCTAGTCAGGAACTTACCCTCCTACTCTCCTTGGTCTGCCTGAGATAGGGACGTCGTGCTGGTGACACAGATGGCCAGAGTCTGCTCACTAAATGTGAGCTGAAATGTGACCAATCAGGAATTCAACCGTAGAGAGCTGCCAGTGCTTCGGATGCCTTTCTCCACTGCCATTTTCTTGCTCAGAGTCCAGGCATCTCTCACCTGCAGGTCTGCAGCTGCATCCCTCCTGGCTCATTTTTCTTTTCTTTTTTTTTTTAATTTTGAGACAGGTTCTTGCTTTGTAGTTCAGACAGGCCCTGAGCTCACTATGTAGCCCAGGCAAGCCTCAACACAGCAATCCTCCTGCCTTTGCTTCCCGAGTGCTGGGATGACAGGTGTGAGCCACCACACCCAGCATTGTGGTTTGTGGTATTGACTGCTGGTGGGCGTGAGTCATCACACCCAGTATTGTTGGGTGTGGTTACCGGGGATTGAACTCAGGACCTTGTGTTTGCTAGGGAAGTGCTGGAACCACTGAGCTAAATCTCTGGCCCTGGCTCATCTTTCTGAGTCCCCCTCTAGAGTTCGCACTGTAACAGATACTGTAAGTTTTTTGAGTCTGGTCAGTTCACTTCGGTGCTTTAAACACTTCCCTAGCTTTCTGCTGACAGAGAGGAAAGGTCATCTTTATGACATAACAGAGAGGCCACTGACCACCTCTTCAAATTTATCTCTATCACCATATTGGACATGTTTATATTTGCAGCAAGACATCAAACACAGGGCTGTGTGCATACTAAGTAGGCACTTTACTGCCAAGCTACATGCACAGGTTGACATCAATTTTGAAACACACAGTACATGCATGTACACTCTCTTTAAGAAATTAAGACATCAATAGGGCCACGGTCACCAGACACAGAACTCTCTCACTTGCTGTTTCTCTTGTCCAAAACACTCTTCCCCTCTTCATCATCTCATTTTGGACGGTTAACTCTGACTCCATTTGTTTTAAGGTAAAGTCTTGTTATGTAGCCCAGGCTAGCCTTGGACATACCATCCTCTTGCCTCAAGCTCCTGAATGCTGGGATTACTAGCGTGCATGACCGCATCTACTTCCCTATTCATTCTTTACTCTCAGTAAAGCCTCACAGGAAGCCTTCCCTGACCTCCCAGGTTAGGCCTGATTGCTGCCTATGAGCTCCACACAGCCTGGTGCTAAGGCCCGTAGCAGTGCATCTGCATCGTCTGAGACAGGAACTGGCCTTCTTTGCCTGAATCCTTGCACCAAGCAGAGTCACCATCTTCCTAGAGTGACTCGCCTCTAGTGATCATGCTCAGGATTGGCCTCCACTCCCCACCCTGCAAGGTGCCCACTTGTCTGCCTCTACTCCCACTATTCTTCTCCTGCCCTTATACAAATCCAGTGCTTTCCAGGCTCCAGAGCCTCCTGCATCACGGCCTTCCCAACCTGCAGACCTCCAGAGGGTCAGATTGGACTGACCCTTGAAGAGCATCCATCCAACCATCATAGTCAGACAAGAGGCCTTCGGGGAGGCACCTGGCCAGTCCCTATCAGAGCCAGTGATGATGGCAGAGGTCGGGCTTCTATCCCACCTGGTGTAAGAAGGAGTTGGTGCGGAGAGCGATGGTGATGGCATCGGTCACCAGCAGCAAGGCCAGCAGTATGTGGTAGGCCGGGTGTTGCAGCACGTATTGGATGGACGTGCGAATGAACTCTTCCTTGTCCCAGGCATCCTGGGAGGAGGTGGAGACTTTCCTTCAGGCAGGTGTTGTCACCACAGTGGCCTCTGCCTGGACTTCGTCTCAGTGAGCGGTGGGGAAGGAGAGTCCTGAGAGTGTGCTCCGCAGGGAGGGCGGCTGGAGATCATGGGATATAGAGGGTTGATGCTGATCCCACACCCGCCCACGCCCACCTTTTGGCTTCTGATGTCCTGGCTGTTGATGAGCACTTGCTCTTGCGGCCGGTTGAAACTGTGGTGCTCTGTGGGAAGAAGAGTGCTCTGTGGGGAGAAGAGGGCCCTCAGTGCAGGCGCGGCCTCTGCCCGCCCTCAGGTGGCAGCTCAGCGGGGAGCAGGCAGGGGCCCTACCAGGACGCTCAAGCGTTTCATGTCTGTGTGTTTGCCCTGCTCCACCGGGGCACTGCTACTCTTTCTCCTCTGAAAGGAAACTTTGCTCCGGGTGATCTTCACGCCCCTCACAGTGAGATCACAGAGGTGGCTCAGACTTCCAGCCCTCTGCATTCTACACAGGCATTCCGGCCCCGCAGCCCCTCCCACCGCCCCTTCTGCAACCACAGAGGGAGCCAGGGACAGCTTCACCGGTGGAGGCTGAGCGGGGAGGTCAGGTCTCCTGTGCGCCCTCCGTGAAATCAAAGGACAAGCTCCTGTTCTGCATCTAGAAGCTGGAGGTGAGGCTGGACCGAGGAGAGGAAGGAGAGGCTCAATGTTGGGACTTCCCCTACAACACATGCGCCTCTCCTCACCTCTAGTACCCGGCTCGCCATCCTGGTCAGGCTGCTCTCCTTGCCCTTCTGCGCTGTCTGTTCCCCCATATTCCAAGTGAAAGTTTCTCACCTGTTCCCCCGAAGATGGAGTGGGGAGCACAGCTGGGCTCCGAGGTGCTGGGGAGGGTGGATGGGCACAGGACCAGAGCCCATCATCCTGGCAGGCAAGAGCCTCTGGTCAGCCAGGGGCCCCACGGTGTGGGCAGAGATGCACTTCAGCCCTACAGCTTTTCTTCCTAGTCCTCTCCTGATTTTTTTTTTTTAAACAAGATCTTGCTAAGTAGTTCAGCCTGGCCTTGAACTCGCTATGTAACCCAGGCAGGCCTTGCATTCCCTCTGATTCGCCTACCTCTGCCTCCCAAATCCTGGGATTACAGGTGTACAACCCCACACCTGGCTCCTGATTCCAAAATAAAGGCACGTGTACATTCATTTCAGAGACATCTACTTTCTTGCTGGAAAAGTATGTCTCATGTAAAACAGACACCTTCCTCCAGGGCCTGCAGCTTCTGCAGCTTTGCCTGTACGTGGGCAGGGAGGTAAGAAGCTGTGATCACCTAAAGAGGGGCCAGAGCCTGTGCCCGGAGCGAGCTCTAGCGTCCTGCAGCGAAGACCTGGCACCTGGCCAGCCTGACACGAGAATGTGGGATGAGACTTCAGGTCTTAGTTAAGATCCTAGAACTTGGCCCACTCAGCAGCTGAGCCCAGACTGGAGCCCAAAGCTCAGAGCTGAGCCCGTGGTCTGGAGCCCAGGATAGCACTGGGAGCCACCATATTCTGAAGCCCAGTACTGAGTCCCTCCCATGCCCGGTGTCCTGGCTGACCTCAAGTGCACTTGGTACGGCGCCTGCACCTGGTGTACTTGCTCTTTCAGGGGGGTCTCGCCTGTGCTCCCAGGAAGAGGTCCACTGCTGTCATGGGCCAGGGGCTGTGGCTGGCCCCGGAGGGGCCATGCCTGCTGGTGCTGCTTCCCTGCTGTCAGTGGAAGCGGACAAGCCTATGCCTCTTGCAGCTCCCCAGCCAGTGCCCTGCCAGACCTGCTGGAGGCTGGGGGAGGCCCTGGGCTGTGCTGTGGTGGGCTGGTGACTGGCCTCCATGGAATGCCCTGCAAGTCTGAGATGGGCTGAAAGGAGTGGGGGCATAGCCTGAGCCCCATGTCCTGCCCTTCACCCTCTTCCTCCTACCAAGATGGTTCCTCCTTGCCCAGGCTGAGCAGGTCCCAGCCTGATGGCTGTGCTCTGCTACTTCACCTCATTGTTGCAGGAGCCCCACAGGGTTTGGGGAGGGCAGGGACGGGGCTGGGGATCAGTGCTTCTGCCCCACTGCAGAAGGCAGACACTCTAGGGAGAGCCTCTGTCCTCTTCCTGCCCCTGGAAGATGCCTACCTTCTTCTCGTGCTGAGTGAGCCCAGCCTAGAGCTGGGTACCTGCAAATATGGGTAAGAAGATGGCTTGGCCACCTGTGCCCTGGTCTCAGATAGCTTCCATCCCTTCATGTTGGACCCCTTTGCCCTTCTTTTGTAATAGTATCAGGAATTGGACCCAGTGATGTGTGCATGCTCAGCAAGTGCTCTACTACTAAGCTACATCCCCTGTCATTTCCAATTTCTATTTTGAGACAAGGACTTGCTAAGCTGATCAGGCTGGACTGATCCGTAACCTTCCTGCCTCAGCCTGCCTAGTAGCTAAGATTATGGGCCCACGCCAACATCTTTTGCTAGTTTGAGCTTCCAGACAACTCAAAGAAGTAGGAACTTTTATTTGCCCATTTTACAGATGATGATCTGGGTATGGTGGCACATGCCTACAATTCTAGCACTAGGGAGACTGAAAGCAGGAGGATCACTGTGAGTTCAAGGCCAGTGTGGGGTACATACTGAGTCAGTCTCAACTACATAACCCTGTCTCAAAGAGAAAAATACTCAACAAAAGTACAGATGATGGAACTGAGGCTTGACCAACCACTGTCACATGGCTGGGGTTAGAGTCTCAGCGCCCAAGCATTTGGAGGCTGGGAGCCATGTGACACTCAGCTCAGATAGAAGAAACCAGGAACAAGGACAAGGGGTTTGCACACATCATGGGGAGCTGGGTCAGAGAGCAGAAGTGTGTCACTCAGCCTCCTGCTTTCCAGAGCCCAGACAGGCTGGACTGGGGTTCCACCCACCTTCCCCCATCCTTCCTTTCCCTTTCTCTCCCATCGCCCTGCCCGTTACACTCCAGGACTCAACGATTTTTCTCCTGATGATATCCACTTTCCAGGCTCTGCGTGGAAAGAGAAGAACCCTGGTCCTTTTCATTTTCAGACTGGGGGTGGTCACCGCATGAGGCTGGCTTAGAGTCCTGGTCAAGGCCTGGACAGATCCTCCGTTGCTCTGAGGGCTTTCAGGACAGTGGAGGGGAGTGTTTCCTGGTTCTAATTACAGGTCTTTTGGTTTCTGGGCTCAGGACAGGAGTGACCTCAGCCGGGAAAGGGGAGCAATGGTCATCAGCTGGGATGTTGCTTGGGGCAGAGCACTTGTCTAGTGTGAGGCGTTGGGTCCCATCCCCGGCACAGAGAGAGAAAGGAAGAGAAGGCCAGGCCAAGAAAGAGGAGCCTGCTCATGAAGTTGTTCTTTCACAGGCAGATGAGAAGCTGTTTCATTATCACTGAGCCGCACAGATGCCTTTCTCTTTCTGCTTTTATTTTTCTCTTTCACCTGACTAACCTCAAGGTTTGTTTTCTCAAAGAATCTTCTGGACTCCCTTCTGGAAGGGGTACCTCTGCTGGGTTTACACACATCTTTTTGGCTTTTCCCTCATCTTAGCTTATGCTGCCCATGCTGTGCTTTTTAGTTCAGGCTGGCCCTGAGCTCACTATGTAGCCCAGGCAAGCCTCAAACTCATAGCAATCCTCCTGCCTCTGCCTCCCAAATGCTGGGATAACAGGTGTGAGCCACCACACCTGGCATTGTGGTTTGTGGCTTCCAGGGATCAAACTCTGGACTTTGTGCTTGCTAGGCAGATGCTGGAACCACTGAACTAAATCCCCGGCCGGCTATTCTTTTTGATGTATTCATACATCTCTCCCATCTGCCTCAATATGCTGGAGGGGTGTAAACTATTTCCTGTCTCCTCAGTGGCCGGTTCAGAGCTGTGGACAGTAGACATCTGAGTGTTTCTTTTTCTTTTTTTTTTTTTTGAGACAGGGTCTCGCTTTGTAGTTCAGGCTGGCTCTGAGCTCACTATGTAGCCCAGGCAAGCCTCCAACTCAGCAATCCTCCTGCCTTTGCCTCCCGAGTGCTGGGATTACAGGCGTGAGCCACCACGCCTGGCACTGTGGTATGTGGTATTGACTGCTGGTGGGTGTGAGTCAACACGCCCAGCATTGTATGTGGTTACCGGGATCGAACTCAGGGCCTTGCGCTTGCGAGGCAGGCGCCAGAACCACTGAGCTAACCCTCCGGCCCCATCTGAGTGCTTCTTAAGTGAATGATCGAATGGCCCAGACCTAGGATAGACAGAACATCGTGCCAGAGCCAGCAATGTTGATTATGCCCAAACATACACATGCTGTAAGTAGTGTAGGCTGCAAGCAGTTAAACTGACTTACTTTAAGAAGCGAGTCTGTCTGAAGCTATGTGACCCACAGAAGTCAGCAACATGGTAGCGCCAAAGTCAACCTGACTCCCCCTAATGGCCATGGCTGACCTGGGTCATGGCCTGTGAAGCTGTGGGGCTAATATGAGGTCACATCCAAACTGAGGTCGAGTAAATCACACCCAAATTCCATTTGCACAGATAGCACTTCCATAGCTTGAACAATAATGCTGTAATGACACCATATCTTTTGTCTATTTTGCTTCTAATTTGAAAATGTTTTGATTCTTCTCTTGCTTGTATTAATTCTCACGATAAATTCATGTACTACATACATACAGACATATTGCACCTTTACTGTAATTGATGAACAAGGAAAGTTAGTGGATGAGAGAAGCCAGTGCCTTTTGCCAAAGAAGCACTGACCATTCCAGTTCGCTCTTTTCTCTTCAACTCTGTCTTAAGCTTTTCTTTAATTCTGTGTTGCAAAGTGGGCAGGCGGGGACTAGAGATTTCCTGTCGGAGCCTCCAGCAACATTGGAAAAAGTAGACAGAATAAAAGTGATTCTATCTACCTCACCTCTGATGCCTTCCCCAAACATTTTTTTTTTTTTTTGCAGGAGTTATTAGGGATAAATTTAGGGCCTTGTGCATGCTAAGCACACACTCTAGTACCCCAGCCTCTCCAAACTACTACTTTGTTTTTAATTTTTTTCTTTTTCTTTTGAGACAGGGTCTCGCTTTGTAGTTCAGGCTGGCCCTGAGCTCACTATGTAGCCCAGGCAAGCTTTGAACTCAGCAGTCCTCCTGTCTCTGCCTCTCAGTGCTGGGATTACAGGCGTGAGCCACCCCACCTGGCTACCCTTGAATTTTTAATGCCTTCTGCCCCAGCCTCCTGAAGGCTGGGATTATATGCATGCAGGGCCATACCTAACTCTCTTCAAACTTCTTTTATGCACATATGAACTCCTTTCTTTCCAAAGACCCATCCATCCTCAATTTATAGGAAAATGGATGGAGGAGGATCGCAGATGGAGTAGATGGTGGAACAGAGACAAAAATCGAGGCTCTGAGGTGACTCGGTTGCCACCTGTTCCAAGTGTGAGTGGGGGTCTCACCTGGGAGGGTAAGGAGCATACAGGTCTTTCCAGTGTGAAAAGCGGGGAGCCGGCAGTCAGCCTGGCCACCTCAGCTGAGAACAGCGCCCACTGGTGGCTCCACTGTGTCACCACGTGGGAGCCACACAGCAAAGCCCGGGTTGTGAGGAACAAGGTGCACTGCCCACCTGCTCTCCCGTCCTGTGTAAACACCTTCAGCTGAGATGTCTGGGTCCGCTTTCTGCGCTGAGAATCCGAAAGTGCCTCTCTGAGGTGGGGTGACTGTTTCAGAGATGATCAACCAAGATCAGAGAATTGGGCATTTGGTCACAGTCACAGAGGTGGTGAGAGCCCTGGGCTGAGAACACGGTCTATCTATCAGAAAGGAAACTGTTCCCAAGAAAGGCTGAGTGGGAAACGCCACTGCAAGTATTTCTAAGAGCTTCTCATAGAGGAGGATGCCACCCACCTCTACATGGCTTCTCCTACCTTGGATTTTTCCTTACCAAGGACAGGATTCTGAAAGGACAACACAAGGCTGAGAAAAGTATTGAGGCCCAGAGTCCGGAGTATCTTGGGAACCCTGGGGCCTCTGCTATTTCTGCTGGGAGTGGGGCTGGGGATGTGAGGGTGATAGGAGGGACTCAGGGCTGAGGAAGGAAGCCTCTGACAGGGAGGGAGAGAGAGGGGGCAGGTCCATGAATCAAGCCACCAGCCTTGGGGTAGGGGGTGTCAGCATCAGGGTCAGAGTCAAGCACTCAGGTGGCTTTGGGGTAGGGGTCATCTGCCACTGGTGGGGTTTAGGCACTGCCTGTTCAGACAGGTCTGGACCCAGGATGTAGGTCCGAATCAGTACACCATGCCTGCCAGGTACCTCTTCTCTTAGTCAACAGGCTTCTCAGCCTGCCAGGCAGGGCATCATGCAGGGAACTGAGCCAGTCTTGCAGGAGGAAGGAGAAAAAGGGTCAGGCTCTGCTCACACCCCAGAGACCAGGCCAAGTGAGAGCTTTCTATAAACTGTAAGTCAGACCATGGTTCCGTGTGAGGGCTGGGGAAGGAAGTGAGGACAGGAGAGGAGCCCCTGCCCCTGGGCGCTGGCAGGGGGGTACTGCGATTCCTCACTGGTAGGACACACAGGGAGTATGCCACTCAGGAAATGATGGCAGAGGAGGAATCGAGGGGACTCTGGGAGACCAAAGGGAGATAAACTGAGCTCATGGCCTTCCCGCCAAGACACCGGCAGAACCTAGGACACTGGCAGAACCTGGGACCTGAGTCTGCAATGGGCTCCCCGGGTGCAGAAAGTCCATGAACATCTAGAGAATAAAGAGAAATAAGGTGATTGGTGTTGGGCCGGAGATTTAGCTCAGTGGTTCCGGCGCCTGCCTCGTAAGCGCAAGGTCCTGAGTTTGATCCCCCGTAACCACATACAGTGCTGGGCATGGAGACTCACGCCCACCAGCAATCAATACCACATACCACAGTGCGGGGTGTGGTGGCTCACGCCTGTAATCCCAGCACTCAAGAGGCAGAGGCAGGAGGATTGCTGAGTTGGAGGCTTGCCTGGGCTACATAGTGAGTTTAGGACCAGCCTGAACTACAAAGTGAGACCCTGTTTCAACAAACAAACAAACAAACAAACAAACAAATAAGGTGATATTGCAGACAACGGAGATCTGAAAGCAAGTGGGGGCGGGATGGAAGGTGCTCCTGGCAGGCCCACACAGCAGCTCCCTCATCACGTTCTTGTAGGAGACAGTAGGACATTGGGCTGGCGCTAAGCTGGAAAGGAGGCTCTGAAGCAACCCAGCAACTTTTGCCCTTGTGCTAGGAGCTGAGTTTCCTCCTCCTGCTTCTACTGCACAGCCTCTGGGGGTCCTCCGTGAGCCCCTTCTCCTGAGTTTCCGAAGGCAAATGGAAAGGCCTGGGGCGGGGTGGGGGGTTGCCAAGGGTGCAGGGCTCTAACTCGGGAGCTTGTTCTGACCTTCCTGGCAGCAACTCCCGCAGCCCTGCTCCCTCCGAGGGGCAGAACCCTGCATAGTCCTCCCATCTACAGGGCTGGGTCCATTCAGTCCCAGGGCCTCCCGCTTTCCAGCCTCTCTACCTGTGCTTTCCATACCATTCCTTTGTTCATGTTGAGCTGGACAACCTCTGCCCAACTTGCTGGGTGATTTGGGCCTTACAGGGCCTCTTGACACCTTTGCCGCCTCCTCTGACAGGTCACAGGGAAGCTGGGGTCACTAACTGAGGAGATGCCAAACTCTGCAGTTTTCATGAAGGTTGAGGACAGGACAGGGCAGGCTGGGGGCTCTGGTTTTCCCAACCAGTCAGGATCAGAGCAAAGGCTATTGTCCTTTGCTCTCCTCACTTATTTCTGAGCTAGGACTAGAGCATGCCATCAGAGACCATGCCAGCCCAGCCTTCCAGAATGGGGAAGGTGCTGCATGATAGGGGAAGGGGCCACACGGTAGGACCTCTACTCCACCTTTTCTTCAGTACTAGGCACTGAACCTAGGGCTTTAAACTGGGGGCAAGAACTCTAAGCTGCACACCCAGTCCTTTTTAATATTGTGACAGTCTTAACATGTTACCTAGGCTAGTTTGAATTTGTGGCAGGGGTTGTATGCATGTGCCCCCATGCTGATCTATACTTCCATTTTATTATGTGCATAATAGCATTCCAGCTAGCAATAGAAGATGCTGGAGATCCTAGGGAGTATTTCAGGGCTCAGACAAGGCTGCCAAGGGGTTGGGCGTGACATCAGGTGATGGAGCAGGGCTCCCTAAGGATCGTTGAGCTGGACCAGCTCTAGCTCAGCCTTCTGCTCATCTGGGCTGCAGCTCAGGATGTTAGGATGGACTGTGGGGGACGGACAGGTTGTATGGCTGAGCCTGATCCCAACCCCATCGTCCCTGTCCTCTGACCTGCTAGATGCCAGGCCATGTTCTAGGCCCTGCCTAGTCAGACACTAAGCAGAAAACCAGATCCAGTCATTAAATTTCAGTTGTCAAGAGGTTATGACAACTGGAGCCCTAGGTGTGGCCAGCAGGGGAGGCTTTCCTGAGGAGGGAGGAAGTGTGTGTGTGTGGAAAGTGATCCTTTCCATTGAATAACATTTAAAAATTTTTATTGGTATAACTTAGATGGACATAATGATAACATTCATCATAAGGAATTTGTACCTGTACATCTTTTTTTTTTTTTTTTTGAGACAGGGCCTCACTTTGTAGTTCAGGCTGGCCCTTAACTCACTACATAGGCCCAGGCAAGCCTTGAGCTCAGCAATCCTCCTGCCTCTGCCAAGTGCTGCGATTACAAGCATGAGCCACTATGCCCAGCATTGTGGTGTGTGGTACTGACTGCTGGTGGGTGTCAGTCACCAGGCCCAGTATCGTTGTATGTGGTTACCTGAGATTGAACCAGGGACTTGCACTTGCTAGGCAGGTGCTGGAACCACTGAGCTAAATCTCCAGCCCAATCCTGGTCTTTTTAAAGGAATTTCCATAGTGGTTACACCAGTCTACAATCCCACTAACAATGCAAAAAGGTTCATTTTTCCCCAGTCCCCCTAGAATTGGTTGTTGATTTTATCATAACCAAACTTTTAGAGATGGAATCCAACTGTTTTAATTTGCTTCTCTAGTGCTGACCAATGATGAATTTTTCATGGATTTATTTCCTTCTCATATTTTCAATTCTCTGTATGCTCTAGATATTAGTCCTTGGAGGAATACCGGGTTACAATCATTTTCTACTCTGTAGGTTGTCTCTTCACTGTGTTGGTGACTTCCTTTGCTGTGCAAGCTTTTTTTTTTTTGAGACAGGGTCTCGCTTTGTAGTTCAGGCTGGCTCTGAGCTCACTATGTAGCCCAGGCAAGCCTCGAACTCAGGAATCGGCCTGTCTCTGCCTCCCGAGTGCTGGGATTACAAGCGTGAGCCACCACGTCCGACACTGTGGTATGTGGTTTTGATTGCTGGTGGGTGTAAGTCTCCACGCCCAGCATTGTATGTGGTTACTGGGGATCGAACTCAGGACCTTGCGCTTTCGAGGCAGCGCTGGAATCTCTGAGCTAACCCTCCGGCCCCTGGGGGAGGAAATTTTAAAGCACAAGGACAGGTAGTCAGCAATGAATGCCACAAAGGTGTCAATTTATTCCAATAGTTAATTCAAAAACTCAATTTAAACAGCAGTTTGCTGGCATACCATTAGGAAGAAACACACAAGTTTGGATTTTTAACCTAGGTCCACAGGGTAGCATGCACACTGGAGGGTGAGGATTGATGCCAAGTTGAGACTGCTCTGAACTGAATAACAAGGTCCTGTCTCAAAAAATTAACAAAAGATATAGAAATGAACCATGTAAGAAAAATATTTGCTTCCCTGTTAGGACAACACTGAGGAGAAGCTGCCACTGGGTTATTCTCTAGGAGTTGTAGGATTCTTATGACCCAATTGTGCACACTGAGAGAATGAGTGGAAGGTGTGGTGTTTGAGCCCTGTGTATTGGGGTGGAATGGGCTTAGCAATGTGTGTTCAGAGGATGAACAGTTCTATAGCAGTGACACTGAGCCTAAAATGAAATCTCATTTTTTTTTAAACTAATGAGATACTAAGTTATATTTTGAAACAAGGAACTAAACAAAGAAGATAAGCATACCAAGTTCATAGAAACACAAGCTGTAAGCTGCTTGTACTATAATGTGTAATATTCAAGATACAGGATGATACATCTAAAGTTAAAATTATATCACATCAGTCATTAAGGTCTCCAGAATGAACAGCATCTTCATAACCTCCACGTTTATCATCCTTACTTTCTGGGTGTAATTTAATCAGATCATCAATTCGAAGAATGGTAATTGCAGCTTCTGTTGCAAACTTCAAGCTCTTTACTTTAACTATGGTCGGTTCAAACACCCCTGCTTGTTTGTTATCTCTTGGTTTACCATTGATCAGATCAAGACCAATCCTGCAATTAGGAGAAAATTAGGGTAAAAATCTCTTACAAATTGTCTGAGCATCTCATTCGTTCCCCCCCACCCTTGAGAAATGTTTAAGGTTGCAGTAGTTCATTCCAATGTGTTCTGGACATGTACCAACTCCCCACTGTGGATATGACCATTATGTATTACAAAAATGTACTAATAAAAGATTAAAGACACAGCGGTTGTGTCTGAGAAGTGTGGGACTGAGCACCACGGCAAGGCTGAGAGGGTAGCAAAGAAACCCTGATTCCAAGCTCAGCATGGTGACACACACCTGTAATCCCAGCACTCAAAGGCTGAGGCAGTACAATAACCGTAAGTTCAAAACCAAGCTGGGCTACATAGTGTGTTCAGGGCTAGCCAGAACTATACTGTGATACCATCTCCAAAACAAACAAAAAAACCAAAAAAACCCACCTCCCACA
>PVIC010044188.1:0-15113 GCA_004025085.1 Thryonomys swinderianus
CTGAATTCTATAGAAAAGAGCTACAATTCATAGATCTCTGTATTCAGAACCACTCCCACAAAGGTGTTTATTAGTGATTATTTTCACATTAAATTTTTATTCATTTAATGCTTTTCCCAGAGGAAAATCCAACAACAGAATTGCCTATTTAAATTTGTCCACCAGTTATAATTCTGGCTGCATGTTAGGCTCTCTCAGACTATAACATTTGATGGCTTGCAGAGTTCACCCCAGATTCACACAGTCTTCGGCTTGGGGTACAGGCATCTGCATGTGTTTAAGCCTCCCTATGTGAATCTCACACACAGCAAGAGCAGAGAACTGTTATGTCTGTGGTCAAGAACATGAAGAAAGTTTGGCAATCAGTAAAAAAAAAGTTAAAATGTTAAAGGTCTATACTACATCAAGGTTCAGACTCCGTATCCTCAGAAGTGGGTGAGAGTCATTTCTGTGGCCCAGTCCTGGATCTCTGCTTGTCCAAATGTGAGGTAAAAGATCAGACCGAACATGTTAACAGCAGCAGACAGGAAAAACACATTCCTCCATCCGGACTCAGAATCCTGGACACACACACAAAAAAAACTTATAATTATTAATGTCATAAGTTCCTTTCCTACTAGTTGTAGAAATCCTCTGTTTGTGTGTATTGCAATTCTGGTCACAAAGTATTTAAGCACTAAGACACAACATATACTGGACATCTTAAGTTATCAAAGAAGGTTTATAAAAACTATTAGAAAATAAATGTCTCCAAAATGCATCTTGGGTTCTTGGTTGGGATGGCTATTTCTTCAAACAAAAGTAAATTAAACTGTATTGATATTTTATTTGAAATTTGGATGTCAACATTCACTCAAGCATAATGGATTATAGAGAAGACAGCATCATTACTATCCCTCGCTTGTTTCTAGCTATAGACACTGATTACTACAATCCTGCAGTGGTCATCTCAGTACAACAGGGGTCCTATGTGACCTGAGTGACATTCCTCACCCAGCCCTTAGTGGGTCATAATTCACTTCACAGCCGATTCCTAGCAATTTGATTTAAAAAAAAAATCTACCAACCTTAGAATTAGGTTGCATAGAGATTTTGTTTTGCAATGGACTCTCCTTAATTCTTCCTTCCCAGCCTGGTTCCGCCCTTTCCTCTTTCTGCCTACCCTGTGCAAGCCTCAGTTGATGTTCCTGCAATGGCTTTCTTCACCCCCAAGTCAGTCTGTTTTTAAACTTGCCTTACAACCACATGTTTTTCCTTTTTTTTTTTGACTTTTTTTAAAAACTGGGATTAATTGGGAGAGATTCTTTGTGATTTTCTTCTTCTCTGCTGTCTTCTTGACAAGGCTCAAACTCTGGTTGTAACTGAAAATTCTTTCATGCTTTTTGCCTCTAAGGAGCCAGACATGCTGTCTTCTGAATCCAAACAGCTGGCTTTCATTAACTGAGTACCTATTCACTTGGAGAAATCCAGCTTGTATTTTTCTTTCCTCAGGAAGCCTCCCCAGCTGGGCCTGATGTAGAGGTTTGCACGACTAGAGCAATTGTATGGACAGCCCTCAGTACCCCCGTCAGACCATACCATCTCAAGACCACAGTGCCTATCTCCAATGCCTGAAACAATACCTGTTTAGTAACATGCCCAACCTGACTGATAAGGAATCCAGTGGTTGTGGAAGAGATGATTCCTGCAATGAGCCCGAAGCCCCTTGAGATCCCCATGAGAAAACTTGCATATCTGTGGAGAAGAAGATTTCATACTCAGCTTTTCATAAAACATCACTTTTGCCATCACAATAACTCAGCTTAGATGAACTCAGTATAGATGAAGTTCTAATGACCAAGTCATTTTGCCTACTGTAGCCTTCATTCACCTAAAGGCATCCAGAGAGATGTCTGCTTGCCAACTTTATCTGCAGAGTCAGCAGGATAACTCAGAGACTAATCTCTGTGGGAATCAGGTTCTTCCACCCCACTGCTCAGCACAGGAGGCATTGTGTGCAACAGGAAGGAAAGGACATAGACTCTGAAGCCAAACTGCGTAAGTCCAAATCCTGCATAAGCCCTGCATGGCCACAGGCATACCATTCAACCCCCGTATGCCTCAGTCCTCCCTTCTGCCCTAGGAAAGAGCAACAGGATCTGACCATGTAACTGACAGGATTAAATATATTGATTGTGAGAGGTTTTTAGCATTGGAGTTGGCTGATGGCAAGTAGCTAATATGTTCAACACCCTGGAAACTTCCAAAACACATGTCTGTGGGCCTTCTGCTAAAACATATAGTCTAATCTCTAGTTGGAAAGCTTGAGAAGGTTTTTAATCTAAATGGTTACTAGACAGGAGTGGGAAATGCTCCGGATAACACATTAGGTCATGGCCATGTACTGACATTTCTGTCACTTGTCATTCTGCCTCCGTTTAGGGCCTGTCAGTAACAGGAAGGCTTTGCATGGTGATGACCGAGGTCCCACACCTCTTGGGGGGATCTGTAGGAGGGAAACTCAGGTGAAGCTCTTACCTGGGGGCAACGTCTAGGGTGTTGATGATAAACCCTGAGTCGCACAGGTTGCTGGTCCCAGGAATAAGTATCAGCAAAATAATTGTTGTCATATAACTGGATGCCACAAAGGGCAAGGCCACAGCACAGAGGGATGGAAGAAGGAGGCCTGGACAATGAGGACAGGATGTCAGGAGCCCTCTCATCATATGGGGTTGATTAACTGAACCCACACGCCTATCCTTACCTAGGGATGAAAAAAGTTTCCGCACATTGATTAAGCTGAGAAGGTTCCTGGACAGAAGAAAGTCTGCCAGTTGACCTCCTAAAATTGTACAGCTGGCAGCAGCGACAAATGGCAGGGAAGACAGAACCCCACTCTGAGGGAAGGAAAAGCACACAGAATAATTCCAAAGGTGCATATGAGATCAGCACTTATCAGCAACGTAGACCAAGCATCAGTTTACCCCACAACTTTCTGAGATGCTGGAGGGAAACTGGTGTCATATAACACAGGACAGCACTACCTCAGGGAGAAGCACCAGCACCTGCATTGTGCTGACAGCCAGAGGAAAGCAGCATTAACTTCTAAGGAAGACTTTAGAACCAGCTGGTGTGGAAGTAAGACGTAATGATCAGCGATGGAATGCAGTTCTACCCCTGAGTAACTGTGTGACCCACGGCTAGCTCTCTTGCCTCTCAGTGTCCCACTTCAGACTGGTACAATTCCTCTGTGGTCATTATAAAAGTTAAATGAATGGTTATATGAAAAGTTGGAACTCAATAGGCAGCAGAGAATAATTGCCATTATCATGCATTTTAGAGAAATGTGGGAAGTACACTTACATCTCTCATGTTAACATGGAGCACAGTACTGATGTATGTCGGCAGGTATGTGATGATGATGGTGCATAACCAGAAATGGCTGAAAAATCCAGTGAAAATGGCCCAAAGTGGTAGGCATCTGACCATAGCCTTTATGGGGACACATCGTCTAGGGGAACTAGGCTGAAAGGAGAGAACAAATCAACCTGAGACTTGGGACAGATCAGAGCGCACCTCTCTCAGGGGACACATGCCCTGTCCTGGCCACATCAGGGTGGTCTCCAGGTGGAGCGAGTGGGAACTCTGTACCTGCTGAGCCAGAGAGGACACGATGTGCTCCTTTTCCCTCGCACTTATGCATGGATGATGCACAGGGTCATCATAAATCACAGTGTACCACAGCAGACAGCAGATACAGCCAATGCTACCTGGGAAGTATGGGCACAATTAGTTTTCAGGTAGGGTTATGTACTGGGAAAAGAGAATTTCTTCTGAAGTGTTCCTTTCACTACCACACATGTCACTTCATTATTCTATAATAAGAAGTCAAATGTTCCCACTTCTTCCTTTCAACCTTATGAACCTCTTCCATTTGTCAAACCTTTTCAGATACCACCTCTCAAACTCTGAGTTGCCACTGCATGGCTCATTAATTACTGTTAAGACTCCACTTTTATATGTTTTGTTTTTTTTCAAATTAACTTCTTAATAAACTCACTGTCTTGTTTTGGAAGTGCTGTATAGTCAGAATAAAAGACAAAAAGGGTTAGACATGCCCGAACAACCAGCCATGAAGTCACCAGGCCAAGGAAAATGTCCCATCTATTTGAATATGTATTCAAATTACAAATAATGCCCATTATGGATTTTCTGTTGGAATATTTCATGACAACAAAACATGGCAGCTGAGATTAGCATCCTTAATGAGAAAGCCACCCAAGCTTGATCTAAATTTAAAGATACCATCTTGCTATAAAAAAAATACTCTCTAGAAAGAACCTTGTCTGTCTCATTATTGAAATTGTCATTTGAAGAACACTGTATATTCAAATATTTGGGAGACTGGTGGTCTATAAATTTTCTCTATTACTGGATTCATTCATCTTTTATTTTAAAGCTAAAATGCAGGTGCTATGATGCTACTAAGGTCCTAAAATTTATATAATTGATTCCTTACCTTGAGTGTTTTACAGTCAAATGGGGAGATGAGAAGGAGAAATAAATGATTATTTATTAGCATAACCTAGAAAGGAGTTAGCAGTAAGGATTACAGAGGAAAGAATGTTTATGTCTGTCACATCTGATTGGAAGATCCCATAGAGAAGGGGATATTTGAGTTCACCTTTATAAGATTCATTAATGGATTAAATTATTTTAAGCAGAATTAATAATTATATAACACAACATGAAGACATATTGAAGGTAAACTCAACCAACTTTGACATTTTAACTGCATATATTTGATCACTTAACCAGGCACTTTCAGATGTGATAGTGTAGTCTGAGAAGATGCTGGTGGTAGAAAGATAAGCTTTCAGTACTGATATCTGAGAAGCTGACACCATAAGAAGACTTATCTCTTAGGCCATGTGGATATGGATTGTCACAACCACCAGAAGCTTTAGTCAACTTGTATGGACTGGAAATTTTATATTAATATGAAAAGAATAAAACAAATTCCTGGACAGTGTTCATACCAGGGTTTTAGAGAGCGACTCACCAAAAATGTAGAAGATGAAAGGCCAGCCCAACGCTTGTGAGATGAGCCCACCCACACAGAGGATAATGAAGGATCCAAATGCTGCCCCTAAAGAAAACAAGGAGAAAAACACTTACAATAACAAAGCCTGCTTCTATGTGTTCTCCTTGGATACTGTCTCAACACTGAGGGGCCAGACCTACTCAAAATCATTTGCCTTGTAAAAGAAGCTGCACGCACAGAAGCACCTTGTACATGATGCAATAAGATATTCAGTGAAATAAAGACTTTTAAAAATTAACAGAGAACAGTCCCTGTCCTCAAAGAGTTTTTGTCCCAGTGAAGAAAAACTGAACAAAGCTCACTATCATAAGTGTAACACAACGTAAACTTTGAAGTCTATGTTAAATGACAACATTTTACAGACTCACATTATCAAACATATTTTGCACGGCAAAACAACACAAACACTTATACATATGCATCTCAAACAAGTTTCATGAGTGAATTTTTTTGCTTTGTTATCTGCAAAGCACACCAACATTTCCTATTATCTTGTATTCACCTTTCTTTTTTAAGTACTGCTTTCTTTACCTACTGAATTAATTTTACATCGCACTAACAGGTACAATCTCCAGTTTGAAAAAATTAGAAACAAATATGATAATAAAATTAAAACATGCTGTAGAAATACACGAGGATAAATTAAAAGTGATTATAAGATTAAAGATTTGTTATATGAGCTAAGAAACATGATAACTGGAGGCCAGAGTTTAGCTCAGTGGCAACACACACACACACAGAGGTGAAGAAGTTCAAGGGAAGGCAGGGAATGTGAAAAAAAAAAAAAGAACCAAGGTATGTCATGTACATGTACAAATTCCTAATGGTGAATGTGATTATAATATATACTTAAAATGTACCAGTAAATTCAATAAATATATTTTAAAAATGAAAGAAGAAGCTATGTTGCCTTTGATGGGGAGAGAAGGTGGAAAGAAACCAACCTAGAAGAGAGAGAGGCCACCGAGAGTGCTTGGAAATAGCGGGGTGATGACAGCAGGGCTGGGAGGAAGCAAGAAGGAGGAGGATGCTGAGAGTGAACGTGAGACGTGGCTGTGCGTTTCCTGGGAGGGGGAAGGTTTTGAGGCCCCGCTCCTGCTGCAGGTACCTACTCTCAAGTAGGAAGCTGGGGAGAGCAGCACAGTAAGACTGGAGCGGCCCTGTGTGGAACCCGTGGAGGGCCATCCAGCACCATGACTGCGAGTGTGGATTCCGAGGCCAACCAAAACGCCTGGTTCAAGGGCTGGGGATTTAGCTCAAGTGGTACCGCGCCAGCCTTGGATGCACAAGGGCCAGCGTTCGATTCCCCAGTACCGCAAAAAAAAAAAAAAAAAAAAGACGCCTGGTTCTGATTTCAGTTCTACACCCTTCTGGCTATTTGTGTTTGTGTATTTAATCTCTATACTCCATAACACTCCTCTTAGAAAATAAGTCCTAATTAGTTTTTATGGAAGGCTTAATTAGCTCAGAAAAAGAGCTCAGAATACTGCAAACCCTTAAAGTTCTACTTTTCAGCCTGACAGTCTTAATTTTTTACTTTAAAATCTTTGCTGTAACTATGTTTATACAATTTCCTTGATTTTTTTCCCCATTTACACAAAACTTCAGGCTCTAACCTTTTTCCTGTGTGCTGTTGTAACCACTCTAGCTCATGATGGTCTTTCCTGCTTCTCAGCCTCAAGAGTCTTTACCTCACAGAGGTATCATTGCTGTGTGTGTGTGTGTGTGTGTGTGTGTGTGTGTCTTATATTGAGTTTTTCAGCAGCACCTTTTTTTTCCTCTTCCCCAAACCTGTCTGATTCATAGAAAGAAAGACATGGAAACAAAGAGCCACGCAAAACCACACAAACCCACTATCATCCTTACCTGATCCTGCAATGCTGGTGAGCTTGCTCCGTTCAAGTGGAGGAGCCCATTTTGCCCAAATTGTAAACTGACCTGTCCATGCCATTCCCTGGAATGAAAAATTTTAAGACATTTGATCTTTTGCAGAATTTGGGGATCTGCACCCCACTCAGAATGAGAAAGAGCTTGAATACCTGGGCCATGCCTTGCACTGTCCGAATCACAATGACCAAAATCACCCCAAAGTCAGCAGCCAATGGAGTAAAGAGGGTGAGAAGGGACGAGATTAGCAAACCAGCACCAAGCATTTGTTTTGCTCCAAGTATTCCTGCTAAGTACCCACTTGGGATCAGAGTCAGTATTATTCCATAGCTGATGGAGCTAAAGATGATGCCCTGGGTCTCTGGGCTCCACTGATACACAGATGCCTGGAAAAAATAAGAAGAAAAACTATTTGTTAAGAAGTCATTTTGTGAAAATCTACTCTATAAACTTGCATGAGGTTGGTGAGACTTTTTTCAAAATACCTATTTTAGTTTTTCTCTGTTTTTTTTTAACCTAACTTTATGCCTTTTCCAATCAACCTCTAATTTGACTCTTTTATAAGGTTAGAAACAACAAATGAAGAAAGGAGATAAATAATTACATGGATGGATGATGAGAACTAAGTCAAAGAGCCATCAAAAAACAACTCACTTGTTGAAGAATGCCCTTTAGCAATTTAGTAAAAGTTAGATGATGACGATGTATTTGACAAAGTAAAATATACACAGTTTCACTGAACTCTTACCAAAAGCAGTCCCTAACTAAAAAGAAAAATCAAGTTTGAGAATTATGGTCTTTTGTGACAGAGCCAAGTTTCTAAAATATCTTCCAAGTGAATAAAATCATGCTTTCTTTCTTATATAATTCAGTAAACCCTTCTGGATAATCCTGTAGATATATGGTCTCATGACATAAATTAGGCAAAGAATATAAATTAATAACTATTTTATCAATTTAAAGTAATTATAAGCAATGTCTGGTATCTAATTTGTGTTGGTAATATTATTTCAGGATGAATAAATAAAATAGGAATTTTGAGATGAGGAAATAATAATTTGAGAAAGTCCCAGGAAGGAAGCAGTATGAGAAGCATTCTTCGAAAAATGACTACGAATTGTGTGAAGAGAAAAAACAAAACTCATTTTTGGATAAAACAGTAAAAATGAACATGCAGAATTTGAGGGGATATGAAACAATCAAAAGAGGCCGTGACTCTGGCTGGCTCAGACCCCTCCCCCCTGTCGGTGCACAGCCCAGGGGCTGAGCTGAGAAGCAGCTGTCGCTGGACCCACAGTGCGGGGTGGGGGCGGGGCAGGGGAAACGTGAATGTGTCCTGGCTTCTTGAGCACAGATGTGTGAACGTGTAGAGTGGAAGAGAGACGAAATGTGTGACGTAATGATTGACATAAATGGTGCCCAATGCAGCAAAATGATGAATTAAAATTTACAAAGATGACACTAGAAATGTGCAGTAAATGAAAGATGGCGTACAGCAGGGGTCCCAGCTCCCCAGCCATATCAGTGGCCTGTTAGGGAAAGGGCTGCTCTGCTGGTGGGAGGAGTGGGCAGAACACAGTTTTATCTGTACTCATAGCCCCTCTCTGTCCCTCCCATTACTGCCTAGGCTCCACCTCCTGCCACAGCCCCAAGGGCTTTAGATTCTCACAGGAGCACAAGCCCTGTTGTGAGCTTCTTATGCAAGGGAAATAGGTTACTCACTATTTAGGAGAATCTAATGGAATAATAAAAATAAAGTGACAATAAATGTGATTAATGCACTTGAGTTATCCCCAAACCATCATATCCTCTGCCTCCCCCCAGCCCACCCTAAGAAAAAATTGCCTTCCACGCAACTGGTCCCCTGTGCCAAAAAGATTAGAGACCATGGGTTGTAAAAAGAGATGTCAGTAAACTCAGTGACTAATAGGAATTGATAACACATTCCAATATGTTCAAAGGAGAATTCAAAAAAGCACACATACATAAGTGGGAAGCAAAGCCGAAATGGGTTTTAAAGGAATTGATCTCACGTTGTGGCCACAACATTCAGTGAAATAAATCAGACCCACATGCCTAAATATTGCATTGTATCTCTTATATGAGAGACTCAAATTGTAAATAAAGAGCAAAATAAAAGATCTATAATAGGAAGCAAGAAAATAGATTCTCAAATTGGAAGGAGATCAAAATATGGAATGATGGGTAAAGGGGAGGGTGTAGGGAAAAGAGGGAGTTGAACAAAGGAATTGGGACGTATGTCCATGTACAAGGAATGAAAATATTATATACTACATGTGTAATATACAATATACTAATAAACAATAAAGAGATAATCACAGAAAAATGAACAGATAGATGATAGATAAATAGAAGAGGGACAGACAGACAGATAGATAGTAGAAAGATGGACTGGCTTGTTCAATTAGAGTGAGTGGAGGAACATGTGATTTTCTTTAGGAGAGAATGTGTGTGCAAAGTCATAGGCAAGAATCATTTACATTTCTATTCAATAAACAGAATTTACAGGGTGGTAAAGCGGCTGAAAAACAATGAAAGCCTGGAGATGTAGCTCCGTGGCACCACCCCTGCCTGGCAAGCACAAGGACCTGAATTTAATCCTTGGTACCAAAAAATAAAAAAGCAAAGCAAAACAATGAGAGGTGCAGAGATCCAAATGGAACTGGGTAACCCAGAAGAATCCCCCAGATAATAACTAGGTTTTCACTGATAACATCCAGTAATTTACTTGTTCCATTTTAGAAATTTTTATTGTTTTCTATAGTTCTTCCACATGATAATAAAAGTAACATCGATGAAAGATTATCATTACAGTGACAATTTCTTAAAGAAAAATAATTTCAGTTCCTTTTAGTTCATCATTGAAAATTCATGCTTCTGTACCCTGCAGAACCAGGATCCAAGCCTTCTTTTACTCTTGCGCAACGGAGAGGCTTGCTGACGGGACACCTACCCTTGCTTTAAACTCCTCACTGGACCTGCTTGGATGGCGGAGGGTGTCTGTCGGAGGGCCCTCAACCGAGGCGTTGAACTGATCATTCTGCTGGGTGCTGTTCACCATGGCGATGATGGCAATGCTCAGACTCACGCGCTGGGTGATCATGGTGAAGTTTGAGAAGTGCATGATCAGAGCCAGCCCATAGCGTAGTGAGCAGAAATCTGCACCTAGACAACAGGAAGTAAGCAGTGAGCTCCTCCTTGAGGCTTCTTCCCACTTCTCACCCGCTAAGTCTCAGTGTATTTTAGAAGATACCACAGGATCCCACTGTTCTTTTTCACTTCTTTTTCCAAATAGTGCAATGTTTTTGTTGTTGTTGTTTCACTTCTGTTGGATTTATCTGACAGTTTTTCTAAGGAAAAAGCAGCCACTAATGGGATCAGGGGCTGGAGCTGACATACCGCTGAGTAGCAAGGGGGAAGAGGGAAGAAAGGAGAGTGCTCCAGCATGAAGACCACCGGCCTTACCTTTCCTGGGGGGAGGCTTCGTGTCCATTTAGCTTCTCCAGGAACTGGTATCACACTTGGTGCTGGACTTTTCCTCTTCCCTGAATTTCTCTTACCACGACAGACCTTTATCTGCAGTGAGGACATAATGCAAAATATGTACACAGATCCTTTCTTCTTCATACCGTTGCCTCTTGTCATCATCAGTAGAAATTTTGACCCAGCACAGCTGTATTATTTCCATTTTCCAGTGAACTCCTGCTATGTTCTTGGAAGGCTGTTATTTTGTAAAGAAATTTCAGTATAAATCCTTAGACCTAGTCACTTAAATTCCCTAGCTATCCGTTTTCTCATGTGTACAGTAATGATAAAGCTCCTTTCCAAATGGTACTATAAATATTCGGGAAGAAAACCATAAAGGTTTTATTATATCACAGAGAACCATGCAAAGCTAACGAGTATCACAGTTTGTAATAGTTATGAGGCAGAGCATTCAAATTTAGCCCAAGAGCAGCACTTTTTTATTCTGACCATACTTTTCTTCCCTCAGGACAACCAGAACTCTGTTCCATGGTGCCTTGGAATATGAAAGAAGTTGTTGCACATCACTTATAGATATATTACATGTAAAGATTTTAAATGCTGCTTGCTACACACAGGTTGAATGCCTTATTGAACTGACAGTCTTCAATCACCTACAGAATTATACTGAATGGGGGCTTTTAATTACAACAATGAATAAACCCAGTTCTTTCAACAGGCTCAGAGAATTCATGATACTAAATATGCTATGCACATGTTTAATTTTGTATTTGCAAGTTAACCAAGTCTCCTTAACTCTCCTTAAGGCTATATATTATATATATATATGAAAAAATATATATACAACTATATATATATAGTTATATATATATATATAATTCACTTCTTTTAGGAAAAATGTCTAACCTAACAGTATTTTTCATGTTGTATTCATTCCTAATTTGAATTTTCCATGACTTTAGAAACACTAGGATCATATTTATATTGCAAGGATTTGCTCACTTTCTGCACCCAAATTAAAGGAGAGGCTTAAAATGTTAAAGATGTTAAAGTCATTCCTAATATATGACCTTAGGATGGGAGAGCATGAAGAAATAGATGAAAAATTTTTTCCAAAAACATTCATTGTAGTGTGAGTTTTAATAGGAAAATATTGGAGACAAACTAACCTAACTGTAAGGGTTCAGCAAGTCTGTCTTGATAGATTTTTAAAGTGGATTCTGCTAGAACAATGCTTTCAAAGATACTGAGATAAAATAAGGGAACATTTGTGGTCTGGAGTACAAAATAGGATGCAATGTGCACATTCACATACAACAAAATGGATTCACAGAATTGTTTATAGTGACTCAGAACTACAGAACAGAATGGTTATATTATTGTTTATGATTTTTTGTATTTACAAAGTTATGAAATAATTAATAGATACTTAGTATACAGAAAAAGTTAAATAATGATCAGTCTTCATCAACATGGTCAGAAGTTTTTTGTTTGTCAAATAGCTCAGAGTTCTGAGAATAATGTCTCCTCACACAGGTTTTACAATTCTTTTATCTAATCAGATCTAATCAATTCTCTCATCTAATCATCTAATTCTCCCAAATCAAAGTTGCATTGCTAACAAGAGAAGATTAGCATCAGGACAGATGTTGGCAGTAGCTTGACCTGGAAGTCTCCTAGATTTTGCCGGCAGCAAGATAATATCAAGAGTTTAGCCCAATGCTCTGCACTCAGATCCTAGTGGAAGCCCCCTGAGCCAAAACTTTGGAATTCCATCATTTGCTATTTGATTTTTCTTGTTAGAAGAACCCATGAGTTGAAAAAAGGCTACTCTTTAACTGAACATATCACTCCCATTCTTATACTACACATAAAACCTTCCCATTGATTTCTCCCAAGACTCATAAACACTGGGCTCTTGAGCTGAAAGAGAAAAGAAATCCATTGAACCAAATGTTCATTTTACAGATAAGAAAACTGATATTCAGAAAGGTGAAGAGTTGCCTCAAGACTTGAGTCCCAGAACTAGCACCAGGTTTTCTAATGCCTGGAATTCTTTTTCTACTGCCACTGCTACTTCCTCTATTTTTTTTTCCTTAACATTTGAAGAATAAGACAAAAAAGAATATAATTTGTGTATTTTAATTTGTTCTAAATGAAAATTCATACAATTTTACATCAAGTTTTGATCCTTTACTCCAGAAAGAAATTTGATAATGGAAAATACTTTAAGTTGAACTTTAAATATTAAACAAAAACATCCTATTTTTTTTTAGGTAATGGTATTGTATTGTAACTCTATTACTTCAAGTTCCTTTTCTATTCTGTCTTGCTGTCTAAAGGGGAAAGATGAAAAACTCGACACTGTTTTTATAGCTTCAGATGTCTGAATCTGTCTCAGTAACTTTCAATTGTTTTTTCCTGATCCTTAGTATGACACCAATACAGAAATCAAGAAGATACCCATTCCGAACTGGAATGTTTCTATGAAGTAGTAAAAGAAACTACTTTCCTAAAACAATCACAGGAGCTTGTAAAATTATGGAATCTGAGCATCAGAATGATTGATATGCACATAGGGAACAAAATTATTCATAATCTAATTGCAAACATTAGAACATGTATTTTTTTCAAAGACCTCTCCATTCGAGGGTGATGATTTTTAAAAAAGAACAATGAATCCTACTGTCAAAACTGTAAATAAACATAGAAAAACTGAAGTGAAGTTAGAAAAATTTTACTTTTAGAAAATAATTTTCTGACAATATTGGCTGTGTTTGAGATTAAATTAATAATATAGACATGGTTTATACATAAGCCAAAGAATGGTGTCTTTCCTGTTCTTAGTCTGGAACTCATGATTTTGTTTGACAGCCTTTCTACTCCTCTAGACATCCCCCAACGCTTAACCTGCCTTGCATCATCTGTGTGAACCAAAGCCCCTAGTTTACTCAGAGTAATTCAAAGTTCAAAGAGCAGGAACCTACAGACCAGAGAGCACTTGGGTTCTGGTTTCCACATTGCCAGTGCTGATCTGCACAAAGCAGAACAAGTTTCATAAATTTCTCAAGCTTCAGTTGGTTCATAGGAGAAGTGGGGATAATATTACTTCACAAGTCTGGAACTAAAACAAAGGTATGAGATTTGGCCTGTGCACTGTAAAATGTTGCATCCTGTTAAAAGATTACTGATGTTCATAACAACAATAATAACAGCAGCTACTTTTACACCGGGGCCCTCGTAGATCTGTGAATAAAAAGATCAAATAAAATGTCTTTTGATTGGCTGCTAAATTGGTTTTAAGCATTTTTTTTTTTTTTTTTGAGACAGGCTCTCGCTTTGTAGTTCAGGCTGGCCCTGAGCTCACTATGTAGCCCAGGCAAGCCTCGAACTCAGCAATCCTCCTGCCTCCGCCTCCTGAGTGCTGGGATTACAGGCGTGAGCCACCACGCCCGGTTTAAGCATTTTCTTTTTAAAGTGAGTGTTTCTGTTTTGGAATCCATAAGGTAAGGAGAGGAGGGCTGATCTTGCCACCAATATCAGAGAACACAGGAAGAAGGGATTCTGCAGTTCGAACACAACCGAGGAGGCCCAGCCCACCTTACTTAAAGATCTGTAGCTCTGGGATAAAATGGGTCATTTCATAGTCTACCCTTCTGGCACACTGTTGACTCATCTATGAATGAATGATAGCAAAAGACAAAGCATACTGAGCACCAACATTGGGTAGCTGAAAAGATAGAGTTATGCCAAAACGAAGGTACAATGACTGCAGGGCCCCTGTGCCTTTACTCCAGGCAGAGGTTGTGTTTTGAAAGGAGTATTTTCCATGGCTGGGTTGGGAGGTGGTACCTTCATGATTATGACCCTCTGGCTTTCTGTCACGTTGCTAAAGGTGCTAATGTCTGAGCCCTGTAAGCACGCGCATTTCTTCACCCTCACTCTTATTCACAATCTCCTTCATGTTCTCCTTCTCTTGGAGATGAATTCAAGCGCACATAGAAATCTGAAAAGATTCATCAGTCACTGTCCCAAACTCAAGCCTTTCCGAAGCTTATCTAGCACTTTATTCCATGTTCAAAGGCGACCTGACTTGTGCTAAAGTTCCTGCGCACTGTGTCAGTTGGAACCAACATGCCCACAAACCTTAGTCTGAGTGTAGATTGACACACTTACCTCTTTAAGAGACTCTTCTTCCTTTTGGAACCAGACCCAATTCCCAAATAAAGATCCTTAAATTGTAAAAATGTTTTTTTTCCCCCCTCTAAAACAGTTCCCTCCCTCTAAGGAATATTTGAAAGACTTATAATTAGCAACCTCCCCCCAAAGAAGAAACACTCTTACCTCCACCATTAAACCAGAAGCAAAGTCCTTGCTATAAAGTTATCATGAAAAAAAGAGTGTATTTCTGTCCCTTCTTCCCTTTCAGATAACTCTTCAGGGTTTCACAGGGAGAACTAATGAACCACGTGGTGATCAGACAGCAACCAGGTTTGACCCGATATTCCCAGAACAGAGAGGCTGGATTTGGCTTTGCTGCTTAATTTTTAACTTCATTTTCAAGTTCTCACTGGCAGAATCAGTGTCAAATGATGTCATGAGGTTTGTCTGTATTGAACTGTGCACACAACCATCC
>PVIC010044189.1:0-15114 GCA_004025085.1 Thryonomys swinderianus
TTTTTTTTTTGTTTTTGGTGGTACTTGGTATTGGATCCAGAGTCTTTGTACTGAAGTACTTCCTCAGCCCTTAAATGTTTAGTTTTGAGGCAGAGTTTTGCTAATTTGCCCAGGCTATGCTTAAACTTGTGGTCTTCCTACCTCAGCCTCCTAGAATACTTACTGGGATACACCACCACGCTTAGCACATTTAGACTAATGCATCCTACTTAATTGTGCTAGGAATCAAACCAGAGCCTCATGCACGTTAGCCAAATGCTACTGAGAGCTACCTAGCCCTGGGCTCATGGTTTTTAAGAAGAATTAATATATTTTCATTTCTATAATAGATTGTAAGAAAAACATTATCAGAAACATCACAAAGTAAGCCTGTAGAATCAAGAAATACTCTTACAGAATATATGTCCAGAATAAGGTACAAGTAACTTAATCACTGACTCAGAGAAATAGCAACCACTTTCATTTTTGTTCTCCAGCCACTGATTCATAGATTTCTATGTAGCTTTTAAAAAAGTATTTCTGGGCTACAAAGTTCAGTGTAGTCTAAATACAAACGTATTTTTTTGTACATAAAGTATTTTAAGATTGTTATTACTTGAGCTAATAACAAATAGTCATCTGTCAGTGAACTAAAAAGGTATAAAGTTCACAGTAATTCTCAGATAGATTGGTAATTACTTAGACAGCTTGTTGTTAGAAAAGCTGTTAAAATCTAGGATTATGAAATATACTGATGGCTATTTTACTCCCATGGAGTTTCAAAATAGTGTTAGTACATTTGTCTATAATTACACACAAGATTTCAGAGTCTTCATTAATGAAATTTATATTCTGTGCTAGAATTGTTATTACTTGTAAATTGTACTGGTTCTCCCCCTTTTCTTTTAGTCTCCTGGTATTGGTTGCTAAATTCAGAGTAAGATACTTTTCTTCTTTAATTCTCCACATCTGCATTTTGCTAAAAAATTTATAAAATACAACAGTGATAATTTTATTTTTATTGAAGCTAACAACAACAACAACAACAACAAAAAGGACTGGGGATTTAGCTTGGTGGCATGGCAACTGCCTGGCAAGTGGAAGGTCCAGAACTTGATCCCCAATACCACAAAAAGAAAAAAAGAATTTCTTTGGGTTCTGAACTTCTAGAGGGAAGAATTGGGTGATAGAAACTCAAATTATTGTTTTCTACAAAAATAGAAGTTTTAATGTGCTTTCTAATTATTGTTCCATTATATCGTGCCTTTATGCGTTACTAGCAAGATGTATTCATGAACTTACTATCATAGCTGTGGTAGTGTATAGATTCTTTAAGGTCATACTTGAATATAATTGATGCACATTTTAATAAAATTACCTTTATGACCACCTAAAAACAAACACCTGATTTGTTTAGCTAGATTATTTAATGTACAGTGTAAAATAAACATACAAGATACTTTAGCATTAACTTTAAAAAATGACTTGGAGCTGGGCGTGGTGGCTCACGCCTGTAATCCCAGCACTCGGGAGGCAGAGACAGGAGGATTGCTGAGTTCGAGGCTTGCCTGGACTACATAGTGAGCTCAGAGCCAGTCTGAACTACAAAGTGAGACCCTGTCTCAAAAAAGAAAAAAGACTTGGAATGACTCTTACCCTTTTAAGTCTTTATCTCCATTACCAAAAAAATCTAGTATAGTTACAGTTAGTCTTTTAATATCCTATTGTGTTTGAGGTTATATGTTGAGTAATCATAATACTTATATACTGATATTAAATAGATACTGATATTATATACTGATATTCTGATATTAAATCACCATTTAGTTTCAAATATTTCAGTTTGCTTTATAGTAGGATATGGACTTTAAGTCTTAATGTAATATGGAATCAGATGAGCTACTGTTGTGCCACAAGGCCTCTCTAAGTCTTAATGTAATATGTAAATGATACTTTTGGACAATTACATTAAAGAAGCAAAATCTTTTCTAGGTTTCTTGATCTAAGTGCAAACATTTTTCTCTTTCTAAAATATTGTTTCCTTACCTACAGTTTGTTCCTACTGAGCTATCTTGAAGCACTCTAAATGGTATAAGAAACATTTCTTCTCCTGGGTATAGATATAATTGCATGAGTATATTGAATATTAGATGATACTCTGTTTTGAAAGGCATAAGATCAAGTTTATAGAATATGATGAAATGTCAGGGGTTAAAATATAGTGATAATTTTCTGTATGTTTACAATGTTTTGACCTACAGAACTGAGTTTTAACATCCTTCTAAATCAGGAGTACTGTACTTATTAAATTTATTTCTGTATAATTTGGCATTTTATTTTCCAAAGTTTTTAGTTTATTTTTCTTGATTCTTGGGAAGGCAAAAAACTTCTCAAATTAAGGAACTCGGTTGCTTCAATGAAATGTGTTATCATTGTCATTATTAACTCAAATTATTGTTTTTACAGTGATAATAGAGTAATAAATGCTGCAGTATATTTGAGGTTAAAGTGGTAGTAAAGTCTACCAGGACTTAACTTGATATTTGTTTTTTTCTTAACAGTAGACTGAGTTATTCATGTTACTGCTGACAGCTCTTCTACTTTAGAGAAATATCACAGAAATTTATACTGAAAAGTTAAGGGCGTGATATCAATAAAAATTTTGGGTGTATGGATAATGTGGGAAAGCCAAATTAAGCTAATGATAGATGTGTCTCTGAAATATCTCATGGAAGCCAAGTGTGGTGGCACATATCTGTAAACTTGGGACTGTGGGAGTCTGAAACAAGAGGATTGAAAATTTGGCCCCAGCCTGTGCAGTTTAGGAACTTAGATCTTGTTTCCAAGGAAAAATTAGAAAAATCCTGGAGATACATTATTGTGCCAGTAAAAAGTTCTCGTATTATTATACCTGTTTAGTACCTTACTCTATGGGATGTTCTAGACGTCAGCATTACTGCTATTCTTTAACACAAATAAATCTCTTGCATTAGCACTATCCCAATGTTTAAGTGAAACAAACTGGTTGGAAAGACTTATTCTAGAAGAGAGAACTTTTCTTTCTTGGAAGAAGAAAAAAGTTTTAAAAAGCCTGTGGGACTTTACTATTAATATTACTGCAATGTATATTGTATCTTTTCTTTCCTTTAAATAAAGATCTTATCAGAAACACTAATCTGAGTACTAGGAATTTTTCATTTAAAATTATTCTGTATCTTCTCTGTTAGCACATAGCTAGGCATTCAGTGAGTATTTGTTGAATTGAATTTAACTCTTTCCTGTCTGCTTATGAGCTAGATAAAATGCAATTTTGTAAACAGTAATGGTAGATTAATATGAACAATAAAATACCTTGTATATGCTTTTGATTATGAAGTACCTCTCTTTTTTATCCTTCCAAATTCTTTTCAGGCTTTAGGCTGCTGAATTAGGCTACTTTGTGCCATTTAGCAAAAATTTCTTTGGTCTATCTGTTTATTTTGATGTTTGGAAAATTTTCAAGCCATTTTATTTTTCTTTATGTTATTTTTGCCTGTCATTGTTTTATCCAGCTTTCAGAATGACTGAGTAAAATGATTTAAAAAAATTAGTGTATGATTTCCAAATGTTTTGATATATTTGTTACCATAATTTTTTCCGTGAATAACAGAAGACATAAAATAACAAACACATTTTTGCCTAAGGAAAACGCAGTTCCTAATTAAGGTTTGTTGCAGATATTTCTCTCCCGTTTCTCATAATTATGGCTGTATGTCATTGTGTGGTGTATTTCCTTACATTCAGTCTCTGTATTTGAAACTGATAAATTCTCCAGCATTTTCCCTTGTAGTTTGCTTGCAGTTGTTCTTAAAAATGACTTCCATAGTCACTGTTTTTAAGTTTTTCTCTATACGTGTATGTTAAATGGATATATGAACATTCATATGCATATTCTTGCTTTTTTGGTAAATGATGTTAGTTGTAGAAGTGATTCATTCATACCAGAACTTCCAGTATATATTTTCTAAAGATAAGAATATTCCCTTGAATAATGATAACAAGATTGATAAAGTGCTATTGTCTAATCTGGATATTTCTCAATCATGTATTTTATAGCAAAAAAAAAGTTCTTAGGATTCAAAGTATGAGTATGAGTTAGATTTCACGTTTCTTTGTCTCTTAATTTAGAACAATTTCTTACTGTTTGTATTTTATGACATTGATATTTTTAAGGATATAGGTCATTTATTTTGTGAAATATTTTATCAATTAAGGATTTTGTGATTTTCGTATTGAGGTTATACTGATTAGGCAGGAATATTATGGAAATGATGTTTGACTTCAGAGGTAGTTTTATAAATTTTTGGTTTGAATTACTAGACCTTCATGAGATGTCAAGAAAATGTGCTATTCTAGTTTGCCAACAAAAACAGTGTACAATGGACCCTTTACTTAATACCAACTCAATTCGTTCTCCAGAGCTGGTTGTAACTCAGGTTGGTCAACTGCCTTCAGAGTCTCTCTTCTGTATAATTTTAGCTCAAACTTTTCTTCCAGGCAGTTCTCACTGTTGTTAGAGAGACATTGGTCCAGGATTTGTCAGTTAACCCCATGCTGGGAAGGATAGTTTAATCTTCCTTCCAGAACTCTTTAAGGGTTAAATCTGTGTCCTGAGACTATCTGAAAGTGCAAGTGGGTGGCATTCAGGTTATGACTCTAGCCTTTGGTGGTAAGTTAAAAATAAGATTCTGGTTGTAATCCAAGTTGTTCATATGTCAGGCCAGTTTAACTCAAGGTTTCACTGTATATTGTCCATGTTACTAAGGGGTAAGTAACAGTTTTAAAAGAACAGAGTTGCTGACATTGAAGTCTTAATCCAAACTGAGTGTTGTGCATCTTTGTTATGATCATAGCCTCTAAAACATAGCTTCCTAGTTGGAGAATGTGGTGCGCATCTGTAATCTCAGCTACTTGGTGGAAGGCTTAGGTAGGAGAATTGTAAATTCAAGGCCAGCTTGAGCAACTTGGTGAGGCCCTGTCTCAAAATAAAAAAGTAAAAGTGGCTGAGGATTTAGTTAGTGGCAGAGTACCCCTGGGTTGAATCCCCAGTAACCTGCGGGTATGGGACATATAGTTCCTATCTTTTGTTAGATTTGCTGTCGTGAGTTTTCATGTTAGTCTATTTTCACATTAGTCCTGGGGATAATAAAAGCTACTATAGTTAGAAAGACTAAGTAAATTATTTGGTATAAATAGGTAATCAGTCATAATACTATTTGTGGTAAATATAGAATTTATTAAATATTAGATAGCTAAGAATTAGTAAGATTCTCCTTGTATATTTCTTTTTTTTTTTTTTTAAATGAGTCTAGGTTATCTAGATTGGCCTAGAACTTATAATTCTTTTATCTCATTTTCCTGAGTAGTTGGGATTACAGATGTGTGCCACTGTGCCTAGCTTTAGTTTATATATATTTGTCTAATACTTCAGAATTTCATAATTAGAAGAGCTCTTAAATGTCATAATCTAGAGCTTTCCAAATTATGTGAAATAATGAGACTTTTCATCCTCTGGTCATCCAGACTGATCCTTGTATGGCCAAAGCTTTTGTGCTCTAGTTGTGAGCAGTATTTTTCTGTGCTGTATAAATGTGACCATTTACCAGGGATACTGTAACATGAAGGAGATAGAGGGCACTGACTTTTTCTAACAGCCCACTTAATACTTAACTCTCTTTTGTAATCTCTGCTAAATGATGGTTCAATGTAATCATTATTCAACAACTACTTGGTGCCAGTTATTTGCCAGGCACTGTGTAACAACCCTGGTTGCCCATGGGTTGACACAAAGAATAGAACAATAAAGTAAACAGACAAACTTGCATCTTGTTTTTATGTTCTACTGAGTAACAGACAAAGTCCAAGTCAATGAATAGAGAGATGATTGTAAATAATGCCACTTTGGATGGGTTGTTCAAAGGAAATACTTTTTTTTGCATATATCATTTTGACTGGGAGAATGAGCAAGCTTCAGAACAACTGGGAGAAGGGCATTCTAGGAAGAGGGACTGACAAAAGCACAGGCCTGAGTATACAAAAGATTTGATAAATTTGGGAAAGAGTGATTCTTTGAAATTTAAATTATCATATGTGAGAAATTAAAAAGTATGAGATGAGGTTGCCCAGATGAGCAGGAGTCACTTCACATGTATTTTAGGCAGAAAGAAAGGGAAATGTAATGGTCCTGTGGTGGAAGCATGCCTGGTAGAGGAACAATACAATGGCTGGAGGCCTAGGAAGAGACGTAAGAAATGAGGCCCATATGCCAGTGTAACTAGTTCACAAGCAACAAGTCTACTTCTTACAATTCTGCAACTGAGCAGTTCAGGATCAGGGTGCCAGCAGTGTCTTGCCAGAATCCAGTCTCTCCTCTCAAAATGGCACCTTGAACACTGTCATGTGGCAATAGGGCAAAAAAGAATAGTTTCATCCATGCCTTTTATAAAGGGCCTGATCCTTTTTTTTTCTTTCTTTTCTTTTTCTTTCTTTCTTTTTTTTTTTTGCAGTAGTGGGGATCAAACTTGGCCCCTTGTGCATCCAGGGTTGGCGCAGTACCACTTGAACTAAATCCCCAGCCCTAAAGAGCCTGATCCTTTTATGAGGGCAGAGTCCCCATGTCTTAATCGCTTTCTCCAGACATAGTTCTTAATACTGTTGTTTTGGACATTAGGTTTTAACATCAAGTTTGGATACTATAGCAGTATGCACAGAGTTGGGAGTGGTGGATTGCAGAAGCGTTTTGTCTTATAAGTCATTGTAAGCTTTTTTGGCCTTTTTGAGAATGAGGTGAGCATTCACATACCATTCCAGTAGAGATGTCAGGTTGATAGACAGATCTGGCATTCAGAAGTGAGTTCTGAGTGGGGAATAATTCTCAAATCTCTTACTAACCATGGACATAGATAAAAGCAGTCAAAGTTTTGAGGGGTTGCAAAAAAGATTTAAGACATCCTAGGGACTGCCACAAGTCTTGCAGTTACTAGAAATGACTTACTAGTTTAATCAGTGAGTTAAATACATTTTAAGAAAGAAGTATTAAAAGAAGTGGTACAACATGGAATAGGAAGCTGTAGAACTGACATAATTTGCTTTTCTTAAGGGAAGGAGTATTATGCAAGAGCAGTGGGATTGGTAGAGGCTGTGACACTTGGTAAGGGCTCTGGATTCAGTCTGTGAATTGAGTCCCAATACTTAACACTTAGAAGTGATATTACTTGTTAAAATTCTTAACTTCTCTAAAATCAGGTTCCTACTCTAAAGTACCTAATGTATTCATGAGACTCTGGGGAGCCATTTATGAATGAATATATGTCCCAGTTCTGGAGTAGTAGATACTCCAGATTATTATTAGAAATATTTTTCTGTTGTAGAATAGTGATAGTTCATTAGACTTCTCATGTTTAAATAGCCTTTGAAACAATCTGATGCTTGCCAATCTGATTTTTCATTATTTGATTTACTCACTCCCTTGGCACTAGGAAAGACATAAAGTTCCCTGGGTAAATTATGTAAATATTTATGATATTAAGAAGAGGACTCTGTTAAAATTTAATTTTTATTTTTTTGTTTTTTGAGACAGGGTCTTGCTTTGTAGCTCAGGCTGGCCCTGAGCTCACTATGTAGCCGAGGCAAGCCTCGAACTCAGCAATCCTCCTGTCTCTGCCTCCCGAGTGCTGGGATTACAGGTGTGAGCCACCACGTGGGCATTGTGGTATGTGGTATTGATTGCTGGTGGGCGTGAGTCACCACACCCAGCATCATTGTATGTGGTTACCGGGATCAAACTCAGGACCTTTCGTTTGCGAGGCAGGCGCCCGGAACCACTGAGCTAAATCTCCAGCCGTTTTTTTTTTTTTTTTTTTTTTTGAGACAGGGTCTCGCTGTGTAAGTTCAGGCTGGCTCTGAGCTCACTATGTAGCCCAGGCAAGCCTCAAACTCAGCAATCCTCCTGCCTCTGCCTCCCAAGTGCTGGGATTACAGGCTGAGCCACCACGCCAGGCACTGTGGTATGTGGTATTGATTGTTGGTGGGTGTGAGTCACCGTGCCCAGCACTGTATGTGGTTACCGGGGATTGAACTCAGGACCTTGTGCTTGCGAGGCAAGCGCTGGAACCACTGAGCTAACCCTCGGGCCCAAGAGGACCCTTTTAATAACTAGTACCTTTCTATTATAGCTTATATATCAGTTCTATGTAAACTATTAGGTAACTTTAAAGTTTGCTCATTTCTGAGTTGTGTGAAATAAATCCACTTGGGTGCAAATTGACAGTTCAAATATAGACATAATAGCAGTTCTATAGCATGGTAAGTTACATACATAATATTTACTTTCAAAAACTTTGTTAGTCTATAGTTGTACCTTTTTGAGTAGGTAATAAGATGTAGTGTAAAATATGTGGCTGGATAGTGTCTAAAAATTGCTATTTCATGGGATCTAAAGTGGTATACTTAATTTTCTTTCTGACACATTAAGTTTACAGTTGATTCTTATTATTTATGGTAAATAGGTTCTCTAAAGTCTGTACACAGAACCATTGTTGAGAATATACAGTTCGATTCATGTATGTCTTGGTTCCTGTATTTTTGTCAACTAGTCAATACATAACCTTGTTTTATTTGTGTTCCTGTTTAAAGGTATCTTATTTAATATGTTTAAAGGTGTCTTATTTAATATGTGTCAGTGATTCATTAACATTGAATTGTCCTCTTTTTTTGAGACAGGGTCTCGCTTTGTATTTCAGGCTGGCCCTGAGCTCACTATGTAGTCCACCAGGCTAGCCTTGGGCTCACAGCAATCCTCCTGCTTCTGCTTTCTGAGTACTGGGATTACAGGCATGAGTCACCACGCCTGGCATTGTGGTATGTGGTTACTGAGGGTCAAACCAGGGACCTTGCACTTGCTAGGCAGGTGCTAGAACCACTGAGCGAAGTCTCTAGCCCCTGAATTGCACTCTTAACTCATGCCTTAAGAAAGCTTATATAACGTGTATTTTTTTTTTCCCCTGGCACATCCCAGCCTTGTACATAAGAACAGTAGATTGTACCCTAGCACTGTACTAGAGTGCCATTTTAAGTGACAAAATCATCAAAAAGCATAAAATTATTAACAGTACAGTTCTAAATAGACTGTCAGAAGGATGCTTGTTTTCAGCAGGAAAGCTAAAGGTAAATTCAGAAAGATGAACCCAGCTGAACTGGACACCGCTATCTGACATATTTTGTGTGTTCTAACCATTCCCTAATCATCTCTGTCTTCCCTTTTATAGACATTTCCATTTTATCAGTATTTTTCAGGGGCAAGTATTCTGTACTACTAACTTACTAATGGCTGATGTTAGATTAACCTTTTTGTAGCTACTGAGTATTTGCAACTTCAGTATAATTTTGAAACAGGCATAGTGTGTATTCTGTCTAGCACCCTGTGAGACTGGGGCAGGAGAATCCCAGGTTTGAACCCAGCCTGGACAATTTAATGACCTAGACCCTGTCTCAAAATAAAGAAATGAACAGGGCAGAAGATATAGCTCAATGTGAAGGACTTGGGTCAATTCCCAATTTACCCCCTCCTAAGAATATATGCTATAATCTCATTTGAAGTTTCTGGAGCAGGAATGAACAGATGTAGAGTGGGCAGGGTGAATAAGTACTTTATCTTTTTACAGAACTTAATTTTGTTTATGTCTGATTCCACTTCTAAATGTCTTCTGTGATTAAGTGGACTTTTTGGGCTAATTTTCAGTGATTTCACACTCAACTAGACATGGGAACATTTTTACCTGTGTACTCAGAATCTTTTGAATATTTGTCCCATATTGAGAAGAAGGCCATTTTTGGTTAGGTGTTCTCTAACTAGAAGACAGTTTCTTTATCTTCTACTGCAGCCTGTAATATGATCAGATCCAGCCAGTCATATAGTTGAGTTTGGAAAACTTGTGAAGATGGTAATGCTGTGTATTTTGGTTTGGGTCAAAAATGTACCCCTAAAACCTTATGTGCTTAGAGATGGGGCTTCATTAACCTCATTAGTGGATTAATCCACTGATGAGTTTATAGCAAGCTGTTAGGAGGGCAGGGCCTGGTTATAGGAAATAGGTCCCTGGGAGTATAACTTGGAAGGGTATATTCCCATCCCTGACACCTTCTCTCTGGCTCTCTTGGTCTTTCTCTGTTTCTCAGCTGCCATGAGATGAACAGCTTTCCTCTGCCATGCTATTTCTGTCTTGGAGTTAGCCAGTCATAGACCGAAACCTTTGAAACTGTGAGCCAGAACGTAACCCTTTTTTCCACTAAGTTGGGTATGTGAGATATTTCATTCAGCAACAAAAAAGTGACAGATACTCTGTGCACATTCTGATCCTGATGAAGGTGGCAGAACTAATAGAGAAATGGGCTTTCAAGGGTGGCTAATAGTGGAAAACAGCCATATCTGCTTCTGAGATGTGAGATATGGTTTCTGTGTCAAGTAACATTCTTGCCTGAGGATTTGGAGTGTGTTGCAGGCCTTTCTGCGGATTCTGTAAGCTTTCATTATCTTTCAGAAATTTTTCTGCTTAAAGTAATTAGGTTGGCCTCCATCTCTTTCTTGTTAAGTTTTTTCTTAGCTGGTGGTTATATTCATACTTAGAAGGCAAACGTAGTTTAGTTGGAGAAGAAAGACATGTCTAGTAATGTGTAAATTAGCCTGTAGGATGTGTTTATTTAATATTATTATTGGTAATGTGTAAATTAGCCTGTAGGATGTGTTTATTTAATATTATTATTGTTATCACTATTATTATTTTGTGATTTTTAGGGATTGAACTCAGGGTGATGTGTATGCCAGGCAAGTACTTTACTGTTGAGCTAACATCCCCAGTCCTTTTATATATTTATTTTGTGGTGCTGGGGATTGAACCCCGGGCCATGCACATGCTGGGCAAGCACTGTCTCTGTGGTATACACTGATACCCTCGATCTTTTTTATTTTTTAATTTTGAAATAGGATCCTGTTGAGTTGCCCCAGCTAGCCTTGAATTTGTGGTTCTTCTGAATACCTAGAATTAAAAGTGTATGGCACTGTACCTTACTAGAATGTATTTATGTTGTAATCCTAGAATATATTTGTGTATATGTACATGCATGTGTCTCAACACTGTAAAGTTCATTCTAATTTTTTCATATTTGTAACAATTTTCTTTTATAGTGAGAAATCTGGCTTTCATTAATTCAGTATTGAATTTAATCCTTGCCACTGCTTGTTCTTCCTTTCTGGACATAAACTCCCTAACCCTACTCAGGATTTTGCTCTTTGCCTCCATTCTTGGCTGTTGGTATAACCATCTTATCCTTTTAGGATTTAGTATTTCAGGATAGTTTATTTCCCTTCCCTCTAGAAATGCTCTTTACCCTTCTTGGCTGTGATAGATTGTGCTGGACCAGTGTTACTAACTGTGCAGATACTCTCCAGACTTCCCAGTGAGTTCTGCCTCTTGCACTGGGCATCCTCCTTGCTTCACCCTGTTCTCTGTACATTGACCATGCTCATCCTGGCCAAATGATTTTGGATTAAATTCTTTCCCTTTTCTTCTGTGTCTCTCTGCTCTTTTTCTGATTTTTTTTTGGGGCACAGGTTTTTCCATTTCTCAGGATATTTCTGAGGATACTGGAGATTTTCTGTCTGTCTGTCTGTATCTCTCTCTCTCTCTCTCTCTGTGTTGAAATGCTATTGTTCTGAATTTTTTGTTTGTTTTGTACCAAGGATTGAACTCAGGACCTTGCACTTACCATGCAGGTGTTGTTCTGAGTTTTTCTGTAGACTAGAATTCTGGTTATATAGAGTAACATTTTTTTTTAGCATATTGTATTTTTTCATGTTCCAAGACCCTTTTCAGATATCTAGTGATACTTATCTATTCATGTAATTCAATGGCTTTAAATATTAATATGTTAAGGTTACACAGTTTCATGTCATCATATTGATCCTTTCCTCTGATTTCTGGAATCTTCTAGTTCTTACTCAAAATTTCCAGTTGGATATCTAATACATATACTGAGTCAGTACATCCAGAAGGGAATTCCTGATTTTCCTTGATAAACTTGCTCTCTCCTGTTTCAGAAAAGGCCAAGATTATTCAATAGCTCAACCACAGAACTTTGGATTACCTTTGGTTAGGTTTTATTTTTTTCCCCACAGCCTATTCTTACTTCATCGGTAAATATAGTTGATTCTTTAAAATACAATCAGAATCTGAAAGAGCTGAAAAATAGGGACATCCTGTAGTCTTGACCACAACTAGTACCCAGATTTTTCACTAAAAAGAGCAATATTCTTTGGAGAAGTGAATTATTCCAGGGCTGGGGGAGGGGATATGTTGAATGATTCGGAAATATCTTGTTATGATAAGGTGTTAAAAAGATGTTGAGGACATGTTACAAGGATATAAGAGCCAGACTGAAGAGTTCCCACTTGCAAATCTGGGACAATTTGAACACTAGAGTAATTAAGAACAGTAGTGAATTTCAGAATAGGAATCCATGAATACATAAAGATAATGGAGAGACACATAAATACATGATTTGGGGAGGAGAGAGGGCTCATAGAGTAAAATGCTGAGGCCATGTGGGAAATGTGGAAAAATGCTGGTTAGAAAAGCGTCAGCTTGCAATTATGATAGGAAAGATTTGATCAAGCAAGGCTCATTAACAAGTTGTAAATTGAGAGGTGAAGTTTTGATTGTGAATAGACTATTTTTGTGATCTTATCAGTGTCAAGGGAAAAAAATAACAGTAATAATACAGAAGAGAAATTGTATACTGTCTTGACTAGGTGATTAAATGAGTAGCACCAGCATGGGACAGGTAGACATCCTGTGCTTTCTGAATGTGGTAGCCTGAGAAGATGAGAGCATTACCAGTGCATCAGTGAGAACCCAGAATCTGAAACTAATCATGAGCAAACACTGGACAAAACCCAAACTAGGGACACACTCATTTTCAGATGGAATGGGGATATTATTCTTCAAAATGTCAGTGTTATAAGTGTTCTGGAGATGTTTCAAATTAAAGGTACCTAAAGAGACTGACAGCTAAATGTAATATCTGGTCCCAGACTAGACCCTAAATTGGAGAGGATAAAATGGTAAGGACATTATTGTGTTGACTGAAAGAATTGGAATGGAAACAGTGCATTAGATAAAAATATTATATTGCGTTAAATTTACTGAGGTTGATAAGTATTGCAATTATCTAAGAGTATCATAATTTACTGAAGTTAATAACTCTATTTGGATTATTTAAGAGTCTGTTTTATTTTAGAAATACCTGAAATACTTAGGAGAAAAGAACCATGGTATATGTAATTATTCAAATGATTCAAAGAGAAATTTTGTATATGAGGGGAGGTAGAGAGTGAGGAAGAGACGGAGAGTATATTTGTACATACATGTGCATGTGTATGTAAACTCTTTACTTCTCCCTGGTAAAGGCCTTCTAGCTAATCTCTCTGCTTCTGTCCTATTATACTGAAGTCATTTCTTCACACACCTGGCAAGGAAGTTCTTTTAGTCTATAAGTCTAATGATGCCACCGTTCTCAGCTTACTAGTTCACTAGGGTGTGCCAGGATCTGTGCTCTGGTCCCTATGGGCTTCTGTGTGATAAGCTCTTCAGTTCACTCCAGCCTCCTCTAACAGGCCTGGTGTACTTTCCTCTCAAGTGCTTTGTATGTGCTGTTCTCTCTGCACTCTTTACCTAGATATATGTGTTTCTTCCTTCTTTCTTCTAATCTGCTGCCCAAATCTGTCACATGAGGCTCTCCCTGACTTTTGTAGATAAAATAGTATTGCTCTTGCCCCTTTCCATTACACTTCTCCTTTTTTGCTTTGTCTCTATTTCTGTTCTTTGTATTTATTGCTGATTTCCTGGTTAGAATATAAGCTCCTTGACAGAGAGACCATGGTGGGGACAGTGACTGGCATTTAGTAGCCTGTCAGTAGGTGGTTGAGAATGGAAGAGTAGTTAAGCCCGAGGCACTTAAAAGCTGGGTGAAAATTCAGGTTTTTCGAGAGCGAATGTTCTTAATTTTTTTTTTTTTTTTTCCTTTTTGGAGACAGGGTCTCGCTTTGTAGTTCAGGCTGGCCCTGAGCTCACTATGGTGCCCAGGCAAGCCGCCGCGAACTCAGCAATCCTCCTGTCCCTGCCTCCTGAGTGCTGGGATTACAGGCGTGAGCCACCACGCCCAGCATTATATGTGGTTACCGGGAATCGAACTCAGGTCCTTGCGCTTGCAAGGCAGGCGCCGGAACCACTGAGCTAACCCTCTGGCCCGAATGTTCTTAATTTTGATAGCCTTTACTGTAAGGTGATTGTGACAGCAACCCAGTAGGTTGGTGTGGGGACATCCATGTTGTGCCTTTGTTGCTTAGCCAGGTCTGTTTCCCTTAGAGGAGTCCACCAATTTCTGACTGGAAAGCAGGGAAGAATGTTTGCAAGGTGTGTAAGCCTGTCTCTTTGGGAGGCGTGTAAGCCTGTCTCGTAATGTTCAAGCAATAAAAGGTGGTCTTGTCCTCAGGTGGTTTGTTGTTGATTTAGATGCTATGCTCTTCTCTTTATTGTCTTTGTAGTAGCACTTCAGCAAGGGATGAAGGCAACGTGTTTTTTTTATTTTTTATTTTTTTTTTGATTTTTGAGACAGGGTCTCGCTTTGTAGTTCAGGCTGGCCCTGAACTCACTATGGTGCCCAGGCAAGCCACCGCGAACTCAGCAATCCTCCTGTCTCTGCCTGGGATGACAGGCGTGAGCCACCAAGTCCGGCATTGTGGTATGCGGTGTTGATTGCTGGTGGGCGTGTCTCCACGCCCAGCATTATATGTGGTTACCGGGGATCGAACTCAGGTCCTTGCACTTGTGAGGCTGGCGCCCGAACCACTGAGCTAACCCTCAGGCAAAGTATTTTTAAAACGTACTATATCACATCTAAGACTCATGCTTGGTCCTGAATGACACTAGAAAACTGCTGTTGACTTAGGAACTAAATTCTTGGCTTCCATTCAGCTACATCTGTCAGTTAAAAGGAGAACTTCCCAAATGAGAGTTATTAGTCACTAGCTTCTGGTGGCAA
>PVIC010044190.1:0-15115 GCA_004025085.1 Thryonomys swinderianus
ACACACACACACACACACACACTTTAATAGGCCTTCATAAATTGAAGACATCTAACGTTATTTTGAGCAGAGGGGGTTGCTTGGATTTTTCAGAGTACAGCTCAGTCCTCTGTTACACGTGTTTCCTCCTGCTCCAGATACTGCTTTTCATCCTCCATCCATCCTACTAAGGAGAACAGAGGCTAATTTAGGAGCCTCTTTATGCCTGTACATATTCAGCCAGAGGGGTCACTGTTGATTGATGCAAGACACTCTGTCCTCCAAGAGCTTGCCAAGTCCCTGCTGGTCCAGAGAGCAGCAACCAACAGTAACTCACCCTTTAGTGCCTGTGTATTTCTGTGCCTCCAGCTAGAAACAGTCAATAAACACCAGAGGCAACTTATGTTGCCTTAGATCACTAATAAATGCCTCACACTACCACCCCAGAGCCTTTGGACAAAAAAAAAAAAAAAATTCTCTACAGATACATGCCAAACCCTAGCAGCCAATTACTGCAGAGGTGCCTCTGAGGTGCATGGAGGAGGAGGTAGGCAGTGAGAAGGCACTCTGTCCAAAGACAAGAAATTTGCACTTTCTTCTAATAAAAAGAAATGCTGTCATTTGTTGCCTGCTGCTTCTGAGCCAGACTTCAGGATGAGACTTAACCTCCTTTATCTGGTTTATTTGCCTCTGCTCTGGGATTCAGGAATCTCTGGCCCATTTTACAGATGAGAGCACAAAGATTCTATGAAACTTCTTATTTATCTGTTATTCATCTATTATCCCTGGCAAATACAAAACTTTGATAGATAAGTGTGGCAAAAAGTGTCCTGAGTTTCTCCCCAGACAGTACAGTTGATTTCTGGGGGTTGGGACATTAACTGGATATTTTATGTATCAGTTATTCCACAGGTTGCTTTAAAAATGTGTTCAGTTGTATTCTGCCCATCACCTAAATGTTTTCAACACATTTAGGGCCTTCTAGTTCAGGAAAGTGCCTATTATCTAGCCTGGAAAGTTGTTGCTACCACCTCAAGGTGTTGTGTGTTCATTGTGTATATGGCACTCTGATAGGTTCTGTCCAGATTTAAGGTAGTTGCTGTTACTTAAGAAAATGAACAGCAGGCTAAGAGTCTTCCACAAATATTTTCAAACTCTCCACTTCCACAAAGAGTTAGCCAGCCCTCATTAAGCATTAGGGACAAACATACATGATAAAACACTAAAATTTATGTTTTCCTTTATTCTGTCTGCTTGACCTCAGTGGTTAGGGTCACTTTGCACACTTTTGAAGTGGTCATCTTTGATGAGATAAAGAACTCCATTAAAAAAACATCCATTTGGCTACTAACTACAGGAAAGCTGAGGTTTCAATATCCTGAAAAAGATCCTTCTACAGGACACTGTGGTCCCATGGACAAGAGTACTAGCCAACCTCCTTTGTGTTTCTGTTTTGGAAGAACTAACCCACCATCTAACATGAATTTGCAGCTTTTCCTCAAACCTTCCTTGGAACTTGCCAACATGATCACTGAATACCCAAGGTCCTCACTTATCCTCGACGTCCACAGCCAGAGAACCCTGTGGCTTCTGCCTCACATTACCTCCAATTTAGCTGTTCTTCCCCGTCTGCAGAGTGTGGGCCAGACAGGAGCTACCACCTCACCAGAAGGCAATGGAAGAACCTCTGGCTGTGGTAGAGTTTGAGAAAAGAGTCAACCACTTTAGATAAAAAGGTGTGAACACCCTGAACATAATAACGCTAATAATGATGGTACCGCCCTCCATTTATTATTTCCATCTCCCACTACAGTGTTCCCTTTTCTTCAGAATTCTTACATAGAGGTTTGACTGGCTCTGTGCACCAAGCCTCCTGTTAGTCTAAACATTTTGATATTTTTCTCAATAGTAATACACTCTCTATTGCATTAGATTAGCACAATTTGAAAATGAAATATTATTATCCCAGTTGGTCCACAAAGAAACTAAAGGCTCGAGAGAGTGATTTTCTCAGCTCAGAGAGAAGTTCAAATCCAGGTGAAACTTTGAGAAGTCCTAGTCATCCTTGCTTAGTACAAGGAAACTCAAGCTTTCCTCTGGACTATTATAGAGAAAAAGTAGGTCAAAGGTGCCTAACAAGCCTCATGCCTAGCCTACAGGACAGAAGTCGTTCCACTAGTACATAGTTATGGTCGATAAAACCTTGGCCAAGCTTTTCTATGGACTGCAGATCCAGTCCACTCTGAAAGCAAGGCTGCTACTGACAAGCTTTCTGTTGACACTTTCTCTGTGTGTTGTATTATGCTTGTTTTTGATGGTCTGGAGAACAGCAGCGGGGACAGCGGGATGACTGTGAGCCAAGGGGCGGTCTGTCCACATCCCAGGGACAGCATGTCTCACCTAGTTAGCTGCTGCTTCAAAGGACCGTTGCCGCACAGTCTTCCCGAGCCTCGTTTTACGATAATAAAAGCTCATTCTGTTGTATCCAGAACATCCTCTTCAAGAAATCTGCTCTTGCTGGAAGTCTCCTGAGTACCCATACCTGATCACAGTCGATGCTGGGCACTTCAAATTACATTAGAATAAATGACAAAAATGAAAAGGAGAGGGGAAAGAGGGAAGGATAGGCCACCAAAAGTGTTATTTATTGAAAGTAATCAGTGAGAAAAACGTAGCCAAAAATCTTAACTGATACTAACAAAGATGGACATTTGTTACAAAATACGGGATGAGAAAACCACATGTGAGAATTTGTAGGTATGCCGGGCTGGAGCCAGTTCTACCTACAATGTTCTGCAGCACATTATTGTATGGCTGGGTTAAGAAGGAGAATGTTCTTGGGGTTGGGGATTTAGCTCAAGTGGTACCATACCTACCTTGGAAGCACAAGGACCCTAATTCAATCCTCAGTACCGTGAGAAAAAAAAAAAATGTTCTAAATATCAGTTGTTTGGCTCTATTTGATTAAGCAAAGGTATAGATAAAATAACAAGGTATAGACCTTAGAAAGGGTTCCACAAATATTTTCCACAAATATTATTTGAGCTCAAAACTCTTTTGAAGATGGTCTCAGAATGACACTAGAATGTGGGTGGATAGGAGGGTAGGAGATGGACGAACTTCTCATCCTTGGCCTCAAGACCAGTGAGATCATTTAAAATTAGATGGTGGGATTTCAGACCAAGATTGCATTGAGTCCACTAAGAGTAATTTCAAGAGGAATTCTGTACTGCTCCATAAAAATGCCTTGCAATTAGCTATCTCAGCAATGCCCCAGAGTCGCTTCAGCCTCCTTGGTACCTTTCTACTCAGGTCAGGCCCTCATCACCCACCCTCAATACTATGCTGTCATTTCTTCCTGTTGCATTAAATATTGTTGGATTCTAGAATAGCACTGAGATATTTGATAAGACAATCTAAACTCACCAACCAGGTGCTAGGAGGACATTTGTATTTAATGTGTTTTTTCAATCCTATTAGCAAAGTTATATATTGTACGGTAAAATACACAGGCTTATTTCATTTCTCGCATTGTAAAGAAACAATGAACACACAGAAATATAATTCACATTATATTGTCTGTCACTAAAAGTAGATGCTTCAACAAACTGAAACACAATTTGAATAAATTCAGCTAATAATGCTAACATCTCTTATGCCCAAACTAGCTGAATCATATATTAAAGGCCACTATTAACTAGACAAAGAGGATCAAGAGAGCATAAGAGATGACTATAGGAGACATTCTTGTACATAACACTAAAAATACAATTCGATTGCACAGCTATACCCTATCAATCTGTGTTTCAGTATCTACTTTTCAGGTATAAGAAAAAGCTTTCTCTCAAAAGGAGCTGGTGCTATTAGTATTTCCTCCAAAAATGAGGCCACTCCTTTACTTTAAAAAGCAATAAGTATTCAGGAATGATCAGTAAAACTGTCTCTTAAGGCCATTATTTTTAGCTGAGCATTGTTGTGACTGTTTCCATGGCTAGCCCATGAACATGTTTTCTGCATAAGCCCAGTCAGCTAGTGGCCTTAATTAACTTTCAAATAGAGAACGCTGCGGTTTACCACTTATTAAATATCCACCACACCAAGTTACAGCTTTACCCTTCCACACCTCACTAAGTCAAGATACCTCAAGAAACCCACAATGCTGAAGAACTGGCGATTTTTAAATATGCATCATGTGTAATTATCAGACTGAACACACTGGCTATGAAGGAAACTTCCTGAAGTCAGGGCCACTTGGTTTCCAGATGAAATAATACAACTTCAAAATCAAGGCAACCAGATGCATCATTCAAAAGGGGTCAAATAAACCATCCTAACCCATTCACAGGAATTCAACAAATACTTATTAAGTGCTCGCTGTGCCTTCTGGACACAGTGTACTTTTCCAGATTGCTCATATCTAGGACTCTGTGAAAGATGATCAAGTGAAATGCCAGATATGATGGTAGAAAGGAGACTATACAGAAGTTACAGTTTTTAAGCAATATACTCACTAGAAAAGGAAGACAAGCTAAAATTACTCAGCAAGCTAATCTACTCTTAATACAACACATGAGTAGACTAACCAAGTTCATTTCACCAAGCTTTTTATTCACAGGGAGATGGTGTAGCTTGAGATTCAATTGAGACAGAATTAGTTTTTGTGATTAGCTAGGTTAAATGGTTAAGGTATAGTAATAATGATATTATTATTTCTCCTCTCATACAATATTCAGACACACAGGCATACGCATACACATGCATTCACATATCTATTTGGATTTGGTTTGTGAATCTTCAACTAATGTGTGTATGTCAACTTGTAGGCTGGGGGGACAGAAAAAGCAAATTCATCTCTCACAGAAATTCCACTGTGTATAAGATGGTCTTGGAATCTGAAGGAAGAGAAAAATTCTTCTATAAAGAGAACATATGAAAAGGCCAAGGGAGAGCATAACTGAAAATATATATATAAAAATGCAAATTTTCCTAAACTTCAGCTTTGGATGGACTGAAGCATAAGTGAGAACTTCAACAAAGCAATAGAAAAGATGACAGCTCAGAGTTTCAAAAATTTAAGACAGCAGCAGGATTAGACACTTTGGGTTGTCTTCGCACACATTTCTTATGGGAGTTAATTCCATTTGACATGCAAGACCAAAGCAAGATTACAGAGGCATAGCCCCATGGCGAGGTGTATGCTGTAGCTAAAAGCTAGGATTTGAATAATTGTGCAGGCTTACTCCAAGAATCAGGCGAGAACAGAATGAATGGATTATTACAAGGAACTTTGTACATTTTTAACTGCTGGACTTAATAAAATACCCTCTATGTGAAAATGGTGTTATGGTCGCCTGCACTTACTCTAGCTGAAGTTTGTGGTAGGAGCTATCAAAAATGAGGAAAAACAGAAGCTAGTTTAGAAAAAAAGAAAAATGAAAAAGAAAAGAATTTGTAATGAATAACTAGGCTGGGCTGTGCCCACATGATTTACAGGGAATCAAGAAATTTAGAGAACTTGAGATTAACATATTCAACCCCCCTCCACATTTCAGGGAATTCATTTCCTGTGTAAGTTTGCAGAAGTGGGCAGTAGAGTTAAGGGGAGAGCGGGCCATAAAAATGTGGATTTCTATTGTGGTAGTTTAGTTTGTTCAGAAGGTCATCTATTACTGAACAATTACTAACCCACACATCACATATATATTTTATGTACATGATTTCTCTTCCTCTGGACTCGGTGGAAGTAGTTGTCTGCAAAAGGCAGAAAGAATAACAGCTCTAAAGACTTCTCACTGCTTAATTATCTGCCCAGTGAGAATTATTAAAATTCTTTATACAATTCCTATTTCACACTCGTTAAAGTGAAAGATACAAATGCTGGACAATGCAGGGTTCAAAGAAGTTCAAGAAAGAAGAGGTGGACTTAGAATAGCTGAGAATTATGAAATGCAGCCTATTAACAGTAGCCAAGTAGACCTTTCATTGTAAAAGTCACTGATTCCGATCTGAAATGATTTGATTTGATTTTCTTCCTTAAAATAGCCTTCCTCTCCTGTCTTCCTGAGAGCTCATTTCTAATCCCTCCCAGTTTGGTGGGGAGAGTCAACCCCGGGAAAGGAGGAAATCGCTCTGGGGTCAAGCCACTGGGGCACTGCGCCCTCTGCTGGGAAGCCAGCTTGCAGGTCAGTTTGGGGAAATCCCCCCTAGAACGTGCCCCTGGGAAAGCAGAAAGAAGCTCTAAGTTTCAGCAATAAAACCATCTCTCTTCTCGCTGCAAGTAAAGATTAGAGGAAGGACGTGAGAGAGGGTGCGAGTGCTTCATTAAACCAGAATTCAACTGCGGCTTTCCTCGCCAAACGTATCTGACAACTTCAGCCTGCCATGTAAAATGGCAACAGGAATGATGAACACATTACAAATTTGTAGACCCTAAAATTAAACTCCACCTCATTTATTTCATATTTCAGCAGGGCTGGGGATGCCTGACACACAGGCACGGAGCCTTCCCGATAGGCTCTGCGGTTTGCCTCTTGGAGAGGGAATCTATGCTCTGTGTCTTCCAGAAGGCCAAATTTGGTTTAGTGTGCTTAGGAAAGAGGAGGCATATGACATTTGTCCTCTGCAGAAGGAAATGAAGAATCACAGCCAGAACGGAAAGAAATGTGTTACCACTGGAAAAGGTAAAGCTAGTCTACTCTGCCTAGCCTCTATTTCGTTCAGCTCCTTGCTACTTAAAATGGCTTCAGTGACACCTTACGGGTTATGAGAGAGCCAGGTGCCACCTGGATCTCCAGAATCGTGATCTACATATCAGTGAGATTCCCAGTGGTTCATGAGATCTGTCACTGCGGACATCTGAAAAGCTAAATCATAAGCAACCCTGGAATACTGACCTCTACCAGTAAGAGGGAAGTTGATCCCCATTTGCATCCTTGGATGAGGGAACCCAGGTCCAGAGAAGAATAAGACTCATCACCCTTCCAAGAAGGAAATTTGACATGAGCCTCAATTTGATTTGCAGTAAAAACCAATGGAGCTGTCAGAGTTTATTGCAGTTAGCTTTATCACAGACTACGAATCCCACAGAATGGGGCTTCGGCACAAGTGCGGCAGGACACGAGTCCCATGCGCTGGGGGTCTTGTCTTTTTCCAGTCAGTTCTGTATTACTGAAGTGGCTTGTCTAAATTTTGCAGAAACTGACACAGAAATGCGACTCTGGTATTCCTTCTATCCACATAATGATTGATGAAACACATGGGAAAAATAAATTGAATTGTTTTATAATCTCCCAGGGAAATATAATTAAGTTGTGAAACATTTCCATGAAATCCTAAAAGCCTTATATCATCCAGACAGTGACTTCTACTACTTGATCAATAATTATATTAATTATAGATAATTATTTTGATAGGATGGTATGACTTTGTAGTGCCACTTATTCTTGATTTGAAGTATTGATCCAATAGTGAAGACTTGGTTGGAGCCAGAGCCAGGTATAAAGACTTGGGGGAGAAGGGCAAAAAAGCCTTATATTTATGCCCTATACTAATTTTGCCCTGGCTACCAATTGGAGGCGTATTCACACATTGTGATGAGCAATACAACTTGCCCAAGATCACCACAATAATGATTTGATTTACTGTCCTTAACTCTGGAAGGTCAGAAGCAACTGACTTTATGTAGCATGCAAGATACTGTCATAGTGACTTTCTCATGACTAAGTCAAAATACTCACATCCTGTAACTTAAAGGAAGGAAGATATATTTTGGCCCACAATTTGTAGAGGTTTCGGCCTGTAGTCAGGCAGCTCTAAAGCAGGACAGCATGCAGAGAGGGCAGTAAAGGGAAAGCTGGTCGCTTCCTGGTGTCCAGCAGGAAGAGTGAGTGAAGGGAAGAGCTGGGGAGGGAGGCTCTCCTTCCACGCCACACCCCCGGGGGCCTGTCTTTCATTCCTTCTCCATCCCCTAGCAGCAAGTCGACAACAACTCTCATAATCTAATCACTTTCCAAAAGCCGCACTTAGGAATGAACACATGAGGGCTTTGCTGCATATTACAACATAAACTATCTGACACAGCAGCTGATATTCTTTGAATGTTTAAACTCTAAGTTATTTGACATACTCTTCCTGTGTGCACACAACTTTCACACACAATTAGGCACTGAGCTATAGGAACCTGACTTGAAGGAAACAATGTTGAAAGGTGCTGTGTGACCAAACGTGCACATCTGGGACAGGCTTTTGCAAATACCCCACTAATGATGAATATCACGGGTGCACATTGTAAGCACAGGCAAAAACAGAGACTCTGTGCTTACTAGAGACAGTCTCAGTGAGTATTTACCTTCTCGTCTTTATAAAAGCATCAGTGAGCATCAAAAGAAAATAAAAGAGCAAAACAGAGGTAAAAATTAAAAATAAGAATTCAAGAAGTCATGTAACAAGTATGCCAGTTTTGAGATTTTTTTTTAAAGGAGAAAATCACTATATGTTAACTTTCGGAAATTTACCATGTTATTTAAGATAATCTGTAAACATAATCGGATAATATAATTGAACAAATCCCAGGTAGGATAATATGAAAATAACTTATAAATGCAAACTATCACACCGGAGTTTCCTTAAAATAGTTTTTAAAACATCTTGCTAATTGAATGGTCTTTATGTTAGAGGGAGAGATTTTCTCCAAATGAGGCAGAAAAGTTATACATTTTATCATTAAAACTTGGAGTCTCTGGCTTGAAACTTAAGCCTACCCCTTGTGCTGGATATAACTTGGGCAAATTTCTTACCCTCTCTGTGTATCTCAGTTTCTGCATTTATAGCATGTAAATAATAATAATAATACATACTTAATGGAGTTTTGTAAGGATTTAGTGAATCAACACGTATGAGGTGTACCAGGTACTCAATTTATAATGATAATTATTAGTAGGGTCTTACAATTTATATAAGTTTAGTGTATTAATAGTCATTATAATTTATTAAACAATGTATTCTATAAACTTTCAGAAGATCTAAAGGTCAAGTTTCAGTCTTCATTTTAAGACATGCTTTCTTAAACACATGTTGCTTTTAAAAAACAAAAGTAAATAATTCATGGGGACTTAAGAAATTTACCCATGTGCTTTGGCTTTTGCTTGTTTGGACACACCGACACATGTAGCTGCAAATACAAATACACACACACATACAGAAACATGCACACAGAGGCACAGAATAGTAACACCTCACAACCCAGTGTCAAAATTTCCCTTACAGAAGATTTACCATAAAGGAAGCTAAATGTGACCCAATATTCTAGTAGAGCTTTTACCATTCAGAGCAGAATAACCTGAGAAAAAAAATGATGCAGAAAGCAGCCTGAGGTTCCTTTGTCTTTCCCAGGGTAAAATCAATTCAGTTATTATCCTCATTTGGGCACAGAATGGCATAGGAACAGCATGGCTTCAGCCAGCAATCCCTCGCAGAGAGTGGGCTGCTTGGGTAATACTCCATACCCTGATTTACTCTGCATTGCCAAGAAAGAAAAAGGAAACAGCAATCTCTGGTAGGGAAATTCAGTCTAAGGTACAATTAAGACACTAGAAAAAGTATGGAGGAAAGAATCAAGTCAAACTCTTAAAAAATGTCATCATCATCCTCAGACAGAATGCAAGGCAGTGGGCACTTCTACTAGGTCTAATATCTCCCTCTCTGCTCTTTTCCAGGGGCTTTGTTTGCCCTGTTTCTATGTGTGAGAAGGAAGTGAACCACACACAGGATGCTGCACATTGGAATGAAACAGAAAAGCTTTCCCTAAGAAAGTAAGCAGACTTGTGAACATGGTATTGTGGAACCCATAAAACGCACCCACAGTGAGTGAAAGCAATGACTTGGTGTTTCTTAAAACTGCAACTATTAGGCAATTGAGCTAACTAATAGGATTCAGAAGGTGTAAATAAGTTTTTATTCTTTGCATTAAGAAAGGGACTAAGGAGACATATTTCAGCTGGGATAAAAGAAAGTAAATGATTCCTGCCCATAGGCAAAGCCAAAGTTTCTCAGATGAGCTTCTTACTAAAAGAGATAGAAGTAAAATATATGAAGCAAGATGACATAATGTGCTTCTACCTAAGCGCGTAGGTAGTGACAATGTTCTGTTCTACAGACCAAAATGCGAACATCAGAAGGTAAGGCAAAGCAAAAATATAAAGAAGGCCACTCAGAAACAGAAGCATAAAAACACAGTGTGCATATCATTACTGAGAAGGGTACAGCTCAGTAGAGCTGATTAATAAGGAGAGCAGTGAACAGAGTAAACTGGATTTACAGAGATTAGGGAGAAGCAAGCTTTGTCCAGAAGATGGTATAGAGTTCTTATTGGCCTTTAATCTGAAATAAGGTTAAAAAAATACCAACCAACCTCTTATCATGAAAGAACCCTTGTGATCTCTTTGGGTGTATTTCAGTCAAACAACTCATCTTTTCCTAAGTGCCATTTATAAAAAGTGAAATGATGTCCAATTAATTCTCTCTGACACCTATTTTACACGGGGCCAAGAGTTGTGGGCAGGAATAGTACTACGTACTTGATGGTGCTGCATAACAACAATGAGAACAAAATTTTTAAATCTTTTAAATCAGTAACATATGAACTTGGAGCATGGTACAGTGTAAAGGTTTGGTTGCAAGGGGAAAAAGAGATCAAGAGTCATAAATACACACAAAATGGCCCTGTGAGCATCAAGAATTTGGGCATTTGTATGTCCAAACCCTAAAAATTCTACATTCGCTCCATTTTGAAGCACATCACTTCCTCCAGCTTCTAGGCAACATTAGACCATTTTGTTTGAAGGGATGCAAGAGAAAAATAGCAACAACAAAAAAGAAAGGCCAAAAAAGACCAAGCCTAGAAGTGCTTTGGAGGCTCAAATCAATGATAATACTTAAGAAGTGCGAGAGTACAGGCTGCACTTTATGATCCTGTGGTTTGGGCCTGTGGAAAGCTTGGTGAATGGGCTTCTCCAGACTGACTACCCTCTAAGACTTGGGGACATCCTTATGGAAGCAGTTTGGGATGGAGCCCTTCTGGGCTGCAGGCCTGCCAGAGCCAGTCACCCATCCTCAGTTTCACAGGAGAGCTTAGAAACCACTTCTGTTATCAGGGCTCTGAACTGTTTTGTAGGGAGCCTGGCGGCCTGGATGGCAGGGGAGGAGTTTGTGTCCTTAAGGACGCGCAGAGTCAGAGTGGCTGGCTGCTCAAGAGGAGGAGGAAGAATTCTGTGACCTTTACTCAGGTGGGCAGACATCTCTCCTGGATCCAAAAGCAGAAGTTGCAATAACAGAAAGAAGCAAAAGACCCCTTATCCTGCATTCATAGCTCACTACCTCTCCTGGGAGTCAACGGTGACTAATTTAGCGGGTGAGACAGGAGAACACGGAAACAGAGTCACTCACAGTTTTAGGAATGTAGACACAACCCCCAAATAAGAAGCTTTGTGCAACACATTTTCTCAAACCTTTCACTTGTTGCATGAGGGCAAAAGAGAATATTTCCAAGCACATGGCAATCCAGGATCGACAAAGCAGGAAAGGGAGGATTCCCGTGCCCGTGGAGGAGAGTGCTACCTACCTTCGGGAGGGAGCCTCAGCACAGGCCCAGTCTGCTTCTTTCATTTGGATTTCCTTGGTGAGCAATAGTAGTTTTGTGGCAATTTTTTTTTTTGAGACAGGGTCTCGCTTTATAGTTCAGGCTGGCCCTTAGCTCGCTATGTAGCCCAGGCAAGCCTGGAACTCAGCAATCCTCCTGTCTCTGCCTCCCGAGTGCTGGGATTACAGGCGTGAGCCACCATGCCCGGCTATGGAAAATTTTTTAAGAGTAGGAAAGAAAAACATATACACTGACATACACCACATACACATGCGTGTGCATATTTACTATACTCTTTCCTCTAAAGAGAGATAACGACAAGAGACAAAATGTCTAATTTGCGTTCAGTTCTCCAGCCTCACTTCTGGCTCACCAATGAATCTTCTTATATACAAAGCTGACTGGAGGGAGGGGGGGATTGAATAACAAATTTATGTGATACAATCACATCATTTACAATCACATAATGGACCATATCCCAATTTTCAAAAGGCATAAAGTATCCTCATTAATACGGTAAGTGCAGCAGTCAAATCAGCACTGTGATTTTATCAGGGTTTTTGACTGTACATGAATTAGAATGTAAAATGCATACAGAATTTTTAATGGGAAGGCTTTAACACTCACTGAATATATTTCTTACTGTCATTTGCATCACATTAAAGTGAAATTCTACATAAAAGGATAAAGAGAATATGTCCTAAATTACAGTTTTCCCATAGTTGTCATGTCCACACACAGAAAACTGATTCATAAGCTTGAACATGATCCTAAATCTGAAAAGACTACCCCAGCTCCCTATTTGTTTGTGGGTTTTCCATGGCTGTCAGGGCTGGGAAGAGCTCTGTAAGGTCAGATTGTCAGGACAAAGCTAACAAAGATCACGATGGGGGTAGGAGACTGTGGGGATACTAGGTTCAGTGTCTCTACTCTAGCACATCATTGAACATTGTGCCTGTAGTTTTCATTGCATATCAGACTACTAAAAAGTAACTCATCTTCCTCCAAGGTATTCTGTTATTTTTAAAGAGATCCTCAATGATCAGTTTAGCTCATTTCAATAGAATTCATGGACAAGGACTTAATGTATTATAGGCCTAGTTCTGTGCATCTCACAATAAATGAGTATGTGTACATTGCTATTTGCACACGATATTAGGTTGACACTTCATAGCCAACATGCATATATATCGACTTGTAGGCTCAAATATGATTATGTGGCAGAAGTTAGTCACAAGACACAGCCTCACATCACACGGTGAGAAGTCAGTGGCTGGCATGTGGCACTTGATAGTTGATGCAGAATCCTGGGACCCTGAGAAAGAGTGTTTTGCATCCTAGAAGACACCAAGATGTCTCCTGCTAAGTTGACAGACTTGACCGGAAATAGAGTGTAACTTCTACATACATACAGAGTACCTGTTTATTGCTTAGCACCCCTGGTTCTTTTGTGGTAATTTCTACCCTAAATGACATATCTCTGTGACTGTTTTAGACTAGGAATGAAGAAAGCATGCTAGGATACAGTCAAGGAAATGACACACTTGTAACTTGAGGTGAAATAATTCAAATTCACAGTGAGCCCAACTCAAAATATTTTAGACTTAGAAAAAATATTTGATGTAGGCATATGGGATGGACCCACATGAAATAGAAGGGTCTCAGAATAGACAGTCTACCTATTGTAGTCATATTGTGTTTAGTAATTTGTTTAATCATTCAAACATATCTCCTTCAGATATGCATATCTCCTTCAGATATGCATAGATTATACTTATACCGTTATTAGGAAAACGTACCAGCCTCCATTTCTAGAGACAGTTTTTAGAATATCTACAATAACTACAGATTTTACTCAAGACCCTTAACCAATCTCTCCCTTTCTCTCTTTCTCGCACGCACTCTCTCTCTCACTCCCTTCCTCTACCTCTCCTCCAAATCTAGTCCTTTCTGTGCATTAGTTATTCCTTTTGTTGTTCTTTCACTTTTCTTATTTTTTCCCATATTCCTTATATTGAGTTAAAAATTGAAATTTGGGCAATAATATATTTTCAATTCCTGATCCATTTTTAGCCATGATAAAATTATTCTCTTTTTTTTTTTTTTTTTTTTACCTAAAACACCTGTCAAATCACAAGAATCTTGTGAAGACTCTTATGGGTTGATTCAAAATTAGCAAAATTTTTCTGACAGTAACATTATTAATTTATTCTTTCCCCAAATTGATGTACAGTGGTGTGGTAGGGTTCATATGTCCTTGTAGTGGAGACAGCTACTGAAACTTGGCCTGGCCATTCACTGCCCAAGAAAGCATTAACAAGTTAAGCCCTTCGCCCTCTCCAAATGAAAGTTTGCTCATTTATAAATCAGGAATACTATGTAATTAATAATATTTAATTTACTGACTGTGAAATAAAATGGTGCATGTAATGCATCTTATAGATCATAAAATAATGTTAACAGTCCATATAGATATGATCCATCACATAGTATATTTTGTTTTGTTTTTGTCAAAACCAGAATGTCCAGACCTTTTATAAGAAATAGAAATAGAGGGCCGGGAATTTAGCTCACTGGTTCTGGCATTTACCTAGCAGGCACAAAATCCTGAGTTTGATCTCTGATAACCACACACAACAATACTGGGCATGGTGGCTCACACCCACAAGCAATCACTACCACACACCACAGTGCTGGGCATGGTGGCTCACGCCTGCATCCCAGCATTTGGGAGGCAGAGGCAGGAGGATTGCTGAGCTCAAGGCATGCCTGGGCTACATAGTAAGTTCAGGGCCAGCCTGAACTACAAATAGAATTAGATGCTATGAAGCCCAATTTCCACTCATGCACCAATTCAGGTAAATAAACTAATTTTATCTTTCAATAGTAGTACTATATAATCTTTAATTTTCTTTCTAGTGCCAGCTGACTCCTTGAAAAAGTTTCTAAAATTCAGAAATTAAGAAAGGTATGTCTGAGGAGAAGGAGGCAATGTTCTTTATTGTTTAATAGGAATTAGTAAACAAAAATTTTTAAAAATCTTTTATCAAACTGCATTATTTTCAAATTTCATCAAGAGTATGCCTGCAAGTTAATCATTTGTGCTGGTAATTTTTTTTTTTTTTTGAGACAGGGTCTCGCTTTGTAGTTCAGGCTGGCTCTGAGCTCACTATGTAGCCTAGGCAAGCTTCGAACTCTGCAATCCTCCTGTCTCTGCCTCCCGAGTGCTGGGATTACAGGCGTGAGCCACCATGTCCGGCAATGTGCTGGTAATTTTTTTACTTAAAAATAAAAATAAGAACACCTGGGCCGGAGGGTTAGCTCAGTGGTTCCGGCGCCTGCCTTGCAAGCGCAAGGACCTGAGTTCGATCCCCGGTTACCACATATAATGCTGGGCGTGGTGGCTCACGCCTGTCATCCCAGCACTCGGGAGGCAGAGACAGGAGGATTGCTGAGTTCGCGGCGGCTTACCTGGGCACCATAGTGAGCTCAGGGCCAGCC
>PVIC010044191.1:0-15047 GCA_004025085.1 Thryonomys swinderianus
TTTTTTATTTAACATTATATGGAATTTCTCTCTCTTTCCTGTCTACCTCCATTCTCAAAACATAACCTAAGCTTTTCCAAATTTTTCACAATGTGAACAGCTCCCCTCCTGGGAATGAAAAGGATGTGAGAGCCGTGTGATAAAACTCTGGTGCTTATGTATGTCCACATTTTTCAGTATTTTTTTTTAAACTGGACTTAAGCTGCCTGTATTTAAATGCATCTTTGTGAAGATGATAAAGAAAACAAAGATTTCTATTGGCTTAGGCCTAATCTGTTTGCTTTGTTGCAGTTCTTTTTTCTTTCCCCCTTTACTTTAACTGTTAACCTATTTATAAATCTAAATCTACATACAAAGGTCATTGGTTGGCTGAACTTAAACCATTTTACTCAGTAAATTTAATTAAGAAAATACAGTGCAACTCATAAGCAAATGAGTTTTTTCCTAGTTTTAAACCAAACCACCCTCTTGAGTGCTGATTGCCTTGCCCGACCCCTGGTGATACAGAAACAGGCAAAATTAAAAAGGACATTAAAGCTTCATTAAATCTGAAACACATTTAGTACAGTGACATATCTGCAGGCCATTTCAGAGAAGATTACATACTCTCTTTTGTAAGTTTCCTAATTTATAATACCTTGACAATAAAAACTGGAAATGCAAGTAGATTAATAGACCAGTAGGGGTAAAAGATACAGAATGGCCCCAGGTCTGTCCGTCTCTGACATACTCTGAGTATATGTGCCCTCTTTCCTCGTAAGGGTTCTGTGTTTGTTTTGACTTGCAGAGGCTGTATCTGCTAAGAGCCCTTTTTCCTTCTTACCTCCTAATAGAGCTTGAAAGGGTTCTAGAGCCTGTCTATGTATTTCCTTCTCCTTTGCCACAAGACAAATCGTGTGGAAATAAAACACAGCAGCTGCATTAGACCTGGAAGGATCAGGCCCTTGCAGAAGGCAGGTTCCTCTACTGCCACCTTAGCACGACTGTCCTCAGTGCCATCCTGATAGTGCCATGGCCTGTGCTCAGTAGTAAAGCACTGGCCCGCTAGTGCAGCAGCCAGTGATGCATCCAATGAAGAAGAAGTGATCGTGCCGCTGCTGCCTGCTGGTGCCTACTGGTCAAGGTCAAAGAACCTCCTCTGCCCTGAAACTGCAGGGGAGGATGCCTCGGACTCAGCCCTTCCAGGAGCAGGGTTGTGTCTCACACAGTACTCCGAAGGCTTCAGCAGCCCTCTTTACCGTGTAGCAGTTATAGTAGAGGGGCCAAGGAGATGAGGCCTCGTTCCCCGGAACCTGGCTCTTGATAACCAGTGATAAGGTTGAGAACCAGAGATGGTGTTGAAATGGGAAGAATTCAGATTTTCACCTTATCCTCTTATTTTGCTTAAAGCCTCTGCTTATCATTTCTTAATTCTTTAAGCTGCAAGAACCAGTGGCGAGTGTTGGCAGGTGCCAGCTGGTTTAGATCTTGACATTGTTTGTAGCAGGCAAGTGTCCTGCCTGCAAGCTATGAGGACAGAATTTTTCCCTGGTCCCTAATGCAACATGTGCCCAAGTGAGTGATGTCGTGTCTGTAGAGGGCTTAAGACAGAAAGTTCTTGGTGTTTTTTGGTAGTTGGTAACCTGTTGGGGTTTTAGTTGAGAGACTCTCCTCTTCCTGTTTTTCTAGTGCCAGGAGAAGTATGTGTAGGATTCATGCCCCATAGACCATACGCTGCCTATCACATGAGGGCAGAATGATGCAGATACCTGATGTCCCACTGCACTCTGCCACAATGATGAGTCCTAGGTCAGTGTGCCTGTTCTCCCTGCCCAGAAATACACCATTGTTCAAACTGTAGGCCAGACCTGCATTGGTGGGGACAGAGTGGTCACTGTGGGAATGCTAAGTCTTTCCCCTTCCTGATGAACTGCAGCACAAAGACAACAAACATACTAAGTTTGGAAACTGAACAAGGGGACCATCCGCACACTCTTTCCTTCGCTCCATCGTGTGACGTTTTTAATTTTTGCTTTCTTATTCCAATATAGGAGATTAACTCAGGAGTACTGAACCCATCCTAGCACCCCTTTTCTTTTTCTTTCTTTTGGGAAAAGACCTTACTCAGTTGCCCATGGTAGCGTCAAACTAGCAACTCTTTGACCTCAGCCTCTCAAGTAAGTCAGATTACAAGCATGCACCATCATGTCTGGGTACTTCTTTCATTTGTACTTGAAAGGATTAATGATGTCCATCAAATGAAATAATGCTAATAGCCTTATATCTTGAAAATCCATGTACATAATAATATATAGCTTGGTGATTACCAGATAATTATACTAGGTATTTCTTAACACACATATATATATGTACAAACACATACAGACCCACACACATCCTGAAATAAGTCTTGACCCTTGCAAAGTAGTCAACCACATAAAGTCACATGGTTTATTCCTATTACATTGCTGTTGCTCAAACTGTTTTGTTTTGTTTTGTTTTGTTTTGTTTTGTTTTGTTTTGTTTTTTGAGACAGGGTCTCGCTTTGTAGTTCAGGCTGGCCCTGAGCTCACTATGTAGCCCAGGCAAGCCTCAAACTCAGCAATCCTCCTGTCTCTGCCTCCTGAGTGCTGGGATTATAGGCGTGAGCCACCACGCCCAGCACTGTGGTATGTGCTATTGATTGCTGGTGGGCATGAGTCACTGCACCCAGCATTGTATGTGGTTACTGGGATCGAAGTCAGGACCTTGCACTTGTGAGGCAGGCACTGGAACCACTGAGCTAAATCTCCAGCCCCTCAAACTGCTTTTGAAACTTTGAAAATGTTAGCCCTTCTTGTTTGTCCTTATTAAGCAACAAAATATCTATTCTTTGTAGGTAGCTTTGGATTTTCCTTAGTCTACAAATAGTTCGCATGATCAGTAAGCTGAAGAATATAATTTCAAATCCACAATGCATTTCCAATAAAATGAAGCAGGGATTCTTCTGCTCCATGAAATGGTGCTAAACACAGTGCCACAAGAGGAGCTGGGAATGTCTGAGCATGGTCAGTATCTTGGGAACTATCCCTTGGGTCCCACTAATACACTCTGGGACTCCTCAATATGACTGTGGAATTCTGATCTGTGAAGCCAGTCAGGGCTCTCGGGTCCGTTCCAGCTTTAAAACTCCCTGGTCTTAGGATTCAACTCTGAAAGTGGTAACAGGCATGCATGAAAGGACTCAGGACTGAGAATAGGCCAAATCAGGAACTTGCAAATTTTTGCCATTATTTTAATAGGTTATGGGGTATTTGTTACATTTGATTTTATTATCAAGCCTATTCTCTTGAATCTTTTTTTTAAGGTGGGGATCCAAAGGCAAAAATTAAGCTAGTCCAGAAACAGTTATTAATGAATCAAACTAAATCAGAAGTTCCAGGGATTCACTTTCCCAATTTCAGACTGAGACCTACAGTTTCGACTTCAGAGTCTTCAAATGGCTTTCTTCTCACTAGCAGTAGCCCTTTTCTTCAAACTATAGATAGAAAATGGATGAAAAACTTAAAAAGAAGATGGAAATGGTGGCTCAATTTTCAGATTCATTACAGGGTTCATTCCCCACTTCTTGAAATCCTTCACTTACACTTGTAACTAAAAACTACATAGCTAAGAACAATTAGATTTCCCCATTGTACAAGACAAAAAGCCAACCATTTTACACCTCTGTCTAGAAGAAACTGTCACACACAGTAAATGTGAATAATGCCTACAGAGCTGAGAATATTCCTGAGGAAAACCATATAAGGGTAATGTTTAGTTATTAAAATTAGAATGTTTTAATAGGAATGCAGCATTGTCTGTTGAAAATGTCCATTCTAAATACAGCTCATAATGTAATTACAACAGTAATTTAGTTCATGCATTTGAGGTGGTAAGATTTTTTTTTAATATTTGCTGGATGCAGTTCTGAAATTTAGTACATGTCTGTCTTAAGGAGATCTGCCCTGCATGCAAATCTATAACTAGACAAATATTATTTCCTTTCCCAGCTTGCTCTTGGGAGGTTCCCATATCCTCAGGTAAGATTGTTCATTACTGCCGTTTGCCACTGTGACATTCATTCCTATGTATGAAGGTGCAGGGAGCAGTCGTGAACATTGGAGTCACATACAAATAAATCTGTCCTGTTAAATTGAAAAGTGGTATCTTAAAGGAGTCATTTAGAAATCTCTATTGATTTTTGATTTTTTTTAAACTCCAGACTTTTTTCTTCTTTGTTAGAGGTTGACAGTGTTCTGTGCTCTTCCTTTGTGTGACATTTGAGGCTTTTTTTTTTTTTTTTTTTTTTTTTTTGCCTTCTCCTGCCCCAGTACCATGTGTTCCTATCGAGACTGGAGGAGGGGCTTAGCCTTTTCTTGGTACTGCTTTTTGAGCTTTTGGGTTTAATTAAAATCATCTTACTTAATGGATCCAGATGAAATAATCCAGGTCATTATTTTTGCCAGGTAAATAGGCCCCTGATATTACATTTAATTTTGAGCATATTCTTTGAGGATACTTCTTCCAATCCACATTTCTAAGAAAACGAACAGTCTATTGTATTAGATTCCAGTTTTAATGATTTCTTTAAAATTTATATCATAGGAAGGTGCTAGCACTTAAAATATAAAGCTATTTTGTCGTTTGAAAATGATTCCCCAGTGTATGTGAGGGAATAAGTGAAATGTCTAGAGGGATGAAAAATGAATGGCTTGACTGTTTTCCTTTGGTTGATGCTCTGTGTTTTTCTGGCATGTTGGTCTGTACAGGCCAAAGTGCCTGGAGGCATGTCTGATTTAAAGGTGGTGTTGGTCTCTGCTCTTTAAGCATCTATTAACTTGCTATTATTATGCAAATAAGTGTTGTATTACACATACTAATTTATGCATGGTTAGATTATGCAGATGCATCCCAAACATGGTTATTGAATAATAGGAGGGGGCTCATTCTCTCCACCATCTTCATAAGCAGTTTGAAGGAAATTCTCCTGGCACCCATGTGGGTGGACATTTAAAGAGCCTTCACTCACCAAAATGTCTTGTGTCCTTTTTTCCTTCCCAGTTAGAGTCTTCAGATAAGTGGAAGAGAAACTGTCTAAGAGTGTTAGGATTGAGTGTTAGTTCCACTTTTCAAATCTGTAAGCTTCTTTGTTTAAATATAATCTTTTCCTTAAAGAGAACAGCTTGAAACATAAAATGTGCACACCAGTATTTAGTGGGGTTTTAGTGTGCATACAGCCTTGCTGCTTAGCTCTAGGTACCCCATCAAATTAAAATCACATTTTCAGGATTTATAGCTCATTAGAATATTTATTTTAAAGCTTCTTATTCTGTCAGTAATTTTTTTTTTTTTTTTTGAGACAGGGTCTCGCTTTGTAGTTCAGGCTGGCCCTGAGCTCACTATGTAGCCCAGGCAAGCCTCGAACTCAGCAGTCCTCCTGTCTCTGCCTCCCGAGTGCTGGGATTACAGGTGTGAACCACCACGCCCTGCACTGTGGTATGTGGTATTGATAGCTGGTGGGCGTGAGTCACCACGCCCAGCATTGTATGTGGTTACCGGAATCAACTCAGGACCTTGCGCTTGCGAGGCAGGCGCTGGAACCACTAAGCTAAATCTCCAGCCCATGTCAGTAATTTTTAAATAATTCTTTTTTTTTAATTGAATTCTTTATTGGTACAATTTATATACATCTCAAAATCACATATAACATTGGGAAATTTGTACCAGTATATGCCACAAGTTAATTCTCATTTTTACCCATATCCCTACCCACTCCCCCCTCCTCCCCCCTTTATACATGTTAAATAATTCTTGTTTGACCAGTTTATAGAATCTGTAAAATTGTGAAAGTGACCGGAAGAGGCTCTATACAATATCACCTTTCAAGTCTAAATAGAAAACTTAAAAGCCATCTAATAACAATTTCAGAGGTTGAAAATATAGCTGTATTTCTGAGATTCCTGGTGTCTGGAGTAATCACTCAGCAGATGGTTGGCAAGTGAGGAATGTGAGGTGCAGACTGCGTGAGGACTATGGTTAGTTAGTAAGGGGGGATGTCTTTGTGGGCTGCCTTCCTGTCACACAACAGGTCAGTCAAGTGAAAGCTGGAAAATTCTAACATGAAATAACCTTTATGCCTGCTGGGCGTGGTGGCTCACGCCTGTAATCCCAGCACTCAGGAGGCAGAGGCAGGAAGATTGCTGTGAGTTCGAGGCTTGCCTGGGCTACATAGTGAGCTCAGGGCCAGCATGAACTACAAAGCGAGGCCTTGTCTCAAAAAAACTTAAAAAAAAAAAAAAGCAAATAAACTTTATGCCAGAGTGGGGGTAAAACTGTTTCTTTAATTTTAATGAAATATCATTACCAAACTAGGACTTTTATTTCAAAAAAATAATACAAGTAACTTTAATATCAGGAGACCTGTTTTCTAGAGCTCCCAACAGAAGTTTGGGTGTTCTGTTGCTAAAAAAATTTATATGACTTTTGATGGAACTGGCATTTATGTTACAGGCTTTGTACTATTGCAGAAAGTTGGGAAAAGACATTTTATATGTGGTGTTCTTACCCTCCCTCTGCCCTCAAATAAAGTACATGCAGAAAAATATATGTTATAATGTCAGGGACTGAATTGTAAAATAATACCTGCTCTTTGGCTCACAGTATCTCATTTGAACTCCTAAGCACTCTGTGAGGTGTGACTGCTTTGGTTCCCCTGAGCCCCAAGTAGAGTGGATAGGAGTAAATCAAAGACTCTGGGGGTCAGAAAGGATCTCAGACATCATCAGATCAATCTGCTATACAACATTTCCCAAAAGCAAACATCCATGCTGTGTTTGAATACCACCTGGGACAGGAAACTTCATGTTCTGCAAAGCAAGAGTACAATCAAAGCAATATTCAGGTTATCAGGTTGAGCACTACTTCCCCCTGATTATCACCCACTCGTCCTTGAACACAGAAAAGCCTGTTTATCATTAAGATCAGTGTTGAGGCCTGAGTACTTAGACTTGGGATAGTATCAGGAAATCGCTGCTCCAAATTCAGAGTCAAAGCGAGGCACTAGACCTGTGTCTCTTCACTAGGGCAGTGGGGAGAAAAGAACTCGGGACCAGGAGACAGGTGGGGGGAATTAGAACCCAGAGCTACCACAAAACTTCAGGCTTGCTTTATAATTCCTTAAGGCATTGGTTGCCTCCTCTCTGAAATAAACATCCTGTTTTCTCTTTTTCCTACCTGATTGGAGGCCACATGCTGATCAGATGAGATTATAGATATGAAACCACCCAGAAAATTACAAAAGACCACCTTACCTGCCCTCGTGTGGGGCAAGGGGACAGAGCAGAATTTCAGCCATTAATGGAAGATTGTGAAGGGATGTTCTTAGCAACCTCCCAGACACCCCTGGAGCAGAAGGTGCAAGCAGTAGTGGGTGGGGCTGAGAAAAGCGATGGCCCAGGCCTGTCCTTCCCCCAGCCCAGTACCAGTGCTCTGACAGGGTCTTTAGCAGCCCCTCTTCCTGCTGGTGACACCGTGTGTGAGGGAGGGGTGCTGAGAAGATACTAGGAAGAGTCAGTGCCCTGGGACTAATATGCAGACTAAAGGGCTGGGCTTTGCTGAGATGATGGTTTGCCCGAGCTAATTGTTCTATAGGACTTTCAGTGTTTGTAACTTGAAGGCCCTGAGTTTCCTCTAGACCAGTGATGGCAAACCTTGTAGAGCTTTCAGTGATACAGACATCCTTCTGTGGCAAATGTGCCATAGAGTCACCACCACTGTTCGAGGCCTCCAGGTGGCATAGCCTCATTGGCATGCAGTTTGGGAGTCTATAGGAAAAATGTTTAGGGGCAGAGTCCTCAACTCTGAATGCACAATCTTATTAGTAGACCGAATAAGAACAGGGATGTTTCAAATTCGTCCAGCACTTTGGGGCTCCTGGGCATTTCTGTGTCTGTCCTAGGCTGTCCATCCCACCTGCGAGGACCTACTGTGTCCAGCTTCCAGGAGAGCAGAGCGAGGGGCACAGGCGAAGCAGAGATGCCTTAGAGATGCCTTAGAGATGGCCACAGTTTGGTGTAGAACTTCAAGCAGTTAAACCAAGGACAGCTCTGTGGCCTCTAGGGTGGCTGGTTGTTCATACCTCTTCTCTCTTGCTCCTCATCCTGCCAACCCTTCTAGTTTGTCTCCTATGCCCTAGGGTGGCCTAATGTGCAGGTGCCACACATTGGAGGGTTGTGCACATCGGTGTAGGTGATAGCAAGGCCATTTGCTTTTCTTATCATGTGTTCAGGAAAAGGACCAGGGTACCCACAGGGCCTCAGAGCCGTCACCAGCCCACAGAGCACACTCTGCAGTAGGCTAATGAGAAATTGCTTTTTTAAACATTTTACAAAACAAAAGGTCTCAATTTCTTCAACAGTTTAGTTTCCGTAGAAATCTGGCTAGATAGGCAGGTCTGGATAAGGATGAAGCATGCATATAGTTAATCGTGTAGATCCAAATTCAACTGGCTTCCAAGACATGATGGTGAGCAATGGTTTGTTTAATGACGCCATAATTTAGGAGACACGAGAAGGATTGCCTGCTAAAAATCATCATCTTTCATTCAAACTCTACAGCGGGGCCCTGCGTTAGGCCAGTAGTAAATCTATTAAGGCGACTTCTCGGGGGATGTTTCTGCTGTGGCACTGGGAAATTTGGTAAGCAGGATGCCACAGGGAGGTGAGGCTAACGCAGACACACGAATGTATTTAAAATACTTTTGCAAGTATAAAAGTATTGTTCTTTGGCTACAATTCCTGATCTTGATTAATAAATTACATCAAAATGACCTGAAGTTAAAAAAAAAAAAAACGGGGGAAAAGTCTGAGCAAACAGTGCCCCTGGTATTGTAAAGCTTTGAATGTTTTCACACCCCATTAATTTATTACTTCTCTTTCTTCATCTTTAAATTTCATTTTTTTTTCAAAAATTCCGACTCCCTGCTGCTGCAGTGATTTTCATCTTGTTGTTAATTTTCCCTGCTCCATATGGAGCTCCAGACATTTCACCTGGAGGCTGTACTAGATTTTGCTGTAGTGATCGTACTTCCGGAGGCCAAAACTGTCATTTAGGGTTCTGGGTGCATCTGTCTGTGCCAGGCTTTTCACTGGCATGGGAGAGTGTGAATAACAAATTGGATGCACCTGAGATTCGGATGATTAGTGTGTTCTGTGCGTCTCCACGACTCGCGAGCAGATAGCGCTGGGGGAGGGGCGGAGGGCCGCGCGGCCTCGGTGGCGGAGGCTGTGGGCGAATCCTTACTCACACCTTCCATTTGGGGCTCTGCGAGGGAAGCGCAGACATCCCAGGCAGCCCCAGTGCAGAGAGAGTAACAAATATTTCATCCTGCCTTGTCATTGATTAGAAAAGAGCCTTTAATTTCATTTCACCCCATGTTGTGATTAATTTGCATTCTTTGTCAGAAGTTAATGGAGTTTTTTATGGTTCACTCTGAAATCCTTGAAGACATCAGACTTGATCTGATGTTTATACAACCGCCAGCGGAATTTTTTCATTTGATTGATGGCGAGCTTGATGTTATTCCAAACGGCTTTTTAAGCTGTTTTTAAGAATTATTTGAATAAAATGCAAGCAAGATATTTTTGTAATGATCAAGATTATCTGTTAAAAATCTGTTTCAAATAAAGATGATAAGTAGAAAAAAGATCAAAAAGATAAAAGAAATAGTGAATGGTAATTTTATTTGCTAAAGATACCTAAGAGTGGCAGTCAAATAAATTATTATACTCTAGATAAGACCACTTTCATTGAAAAACAAAATACACCATCATCTTGTCAAGTGGAATAATTAAGGCCCAAAGTAAAAGGAAAGTCTGATTCTTAGGCATCAGAAATCTTTATTACCAATTGGTTAATCCTCATTTATTCTGCTAGCTTTTGCCACCAGTGTATGAGAAATAGAATTCCACTGTTCTTAATTCAAAGAGATGGGGCTGTCATAGCTGTTAGCTGAGCAAAATGATGACATATTACTTGTCTCAATAAAGAGGCATTCTTAAACACCAAAACAAGCTAAGTAAAAGTAGAGAGTAAAGGCTTTAAGTGTCAGACTAGTGTTCCTGATGGGTGGGCCTCTTCCAGAAGATAGTGCGGAAATGACGTAGACACCCTGGCCGATCTGGGTAAGAGAAGTGTGTGTCGCCCCCTTGCACACAGAGAAGCTGTGAGGAGCTGTGGGCAGCCTCTGCTGCAGAACCCCTGCTGTTAACCAAGGAAATATGTTTTACAAATGCTTGTTGATTACTAATACCATTCGTTTGATTTGGTGGGCTTTCCCTTGCCTCAATAGGATCTGTGCTGCTCTCGAGACTTAGTCATAGGTCAGAAAGGTACTATCTGAGCATTTTCATTTAAATCAGATTAATTTATCTGCTGTATCTGAAAGTTTACTAAATAATTGGGTAGCTTTAATTGAAATTACTGCTTTCTGATCCTTGCATTAATATGATCTAAGGTCTTTTTTATTGTATGTAATCCATATATTATTGACCAGATTTGCCCTGTTTTCATTTAAGTGTAAGCAGCTTGTCAAGGAGAAAATATTTTGTTTGACTTAGCTTGGAAACCTACTATTTGAATGTGTGGGTTTGTGTTTTGATTTTTCTAATTGACAGACTGTCTTTTAAACATTCATTTATTTTGTAGCAATAAATTATTCTCTGGCTAGAGGACTTGTTTCACTCTATCCAGATTGAAAAGCTTATGTTCTTAAAACTATTTAAAAACATTAAATACTTTTCAGACACGTCAAAATACTCAAGTTTTTATACTCAATTTTACTTAGGTTTTAAAACCCTTTGATAGGTGTATTGTTACTAATTCTAACTTTGATTAATGCTGTTTTAAACTTGGTATTAAACAAGAGTATAGACATCACTGTCTTACATATTAATATACTAATCATTCCTAGAATTACAAAATACCTAAAAAGTTTGCTCTCTGAAAAAAAGCTACTTAGAATCTATCTTTTGTCATATGAACTTTCTGAAGTTCAGAACATCAAAGATTTAGGCAAATTGTAAGTATCCAGTGTTTGCTAACAGAGGAAAAATAGCAGTGGATAATTGCCGCCAAGTCCTGGCACTCAACTTCAGTTGGCCTGTAAACCTACACTTGCATCTTTTTACCTAAACAGGCTTTTAATCTACATGTCTCAATTCATTGTTTATATTTATCCTCACTATATAAGATACAGACATTTAAAGTCTACCATTAGCTTCTTCATTTACTTTATTGTTTTGTATTATATCTTTGGTAGTGGGTATTGGACCCAGGGCTTCTTGTACGCTGGGCAAGGGCTGTACCACTGAGGTTAAATCTCAAGCTCTTGTACTAGTATTATAAGCCATAAAATCAGATTTATGTTCCATAAAGGCAGAGTTAAATTTAAGTGATATTAAATGTCCATTTGTATATATTTGTTTCTTCCCAGGAATTTTTAAATTTCCAGTGCCAGATTCTACTCCCAACATCACATCAGACTTATCTAAAGGGCTTACCATTTTATTTGCTTAGTCTGTGCCAAAAACAGCAGGTGAGGGCAGGATTTAGCTCAAGCAGTACCGCACCCACCTTAGAAGCACAAGGGCCCAAATTCTATCCCCAGTACTGCAGACAAAAAAAAAAAAATACAGCAAGCAGGTTTCTCCTTAAAACACAGCAGAAATGGGTAAGAAAGTACCTATATCCTAGATATAGTAGCTTATAGGTATGAAATTTTACAGTGAAAGTAAGCTACTTTCTAATGTCTCAGTGCATTGTATATATACTTAGCCAGCCAGGGTACTGATGCCTGTCTTTTTATAGTACCAACCTCGGGTTAGTTTGGTTTTATAGCACCATCTAAAGTAAACTATTGTATGACATACATCTCAACTTAAATCAATATTTCTGTGTTGTTGAGCCCCTGCTCCGAGCCTGGGCCTGTGCAGAGCCTGGAGCACAAGACAAAACAGGTAGTCCTTCCTTGGAGTCCAGTCCAGCAGGAAGAAAAACACAAAACCAGCAGACGGCACTGGACGTGAAGAGCACCCTCAAGGAGCCGGGACACTGGCCTTCTCAGCTGAGAAGGAGTGTCAGCTCACTTGGGGTGCCGGGGTTTTACTCCTACGGGGTGAGGAAGAACAGTGTAGGCCAGTATGGCGATCCTTCTAGAGACCGAGAACCCAGACTGCAACCCCAAGTCTCTGATATATCGCAAGGTGCCAACACTGCAATTAAACGTGAGTATGCGATGCTCAGCTGCTGGGGTGACTTGGCTGGAGCCTGGAGAGAGAGGGCTTCACGTGCCCACTGCAGCACACCTGCCGTAGGTTTGCCACCACTGGTCTAGGCTCTCAAGGCAAAACGATATGAAACCGGAAAGAGAGAAGGTTGGAAGTAGGACCTGTGTTTGGCTTCCTGCCAGTACTTTAGCATGTAGGGTACTACTGTCGCCATTTTCATTTTCCTCAACAGTTCAGCAGTTCTCCTAGGTAACTTTTGAGGCAACACTATAAGGAATAAGAAAGGGCAGGGAGCTGGGCATTTAGCTCAGTGGCACTGTGCCTGCCTGGCAAGCGCAAGGTCCTGAGTTCAATTCCCGGTACAAAAAAAGAAAAAGAAAAGAAAGGGTAGAGAAGAGTAGAAGAGAAAAAAAGAGGGATGAGGCACATGTAGCAGAGAACAGATAAAGAAAACAGGTTAGAGGGTTTCATTACTCCCTTCAGGAATTAAGGTTTTAAGTCCTTGGGGTTCAAGATCCCTGCCCCGAGGGCACATGGCCCAGGCCTCTAAGGGCTGCCCTGCCATCCTCTGTGTATTCAGCTTGGTACAGCCTAGGACATGTTCTAGACTGCTGGGGGGGAAATCACTGTGATCAGATGAACCAACACCTAAGAAAACACTTCAAAAAAATAAAAAGTCGTAAACAAGAACAATAATAGTAGTATTGAGCCAGAGATTTAGCTCAGTGGTTCCGGCACCTGCCTCGCAAACACAAGGTCCTGAGTTCAATCCTGGTAACCACATACAATGCTGGGCATGGTGACTCACGCCTGTAATCCCAGCACTCGGGAGGCAGAGACAGGAGGATTGCTGAGTTCAAGGCTTGCCTGGGCTACATAGTGAGCTCAGGGCCATCCTGAACTACAAAGCGAGACCCTGTCTCAAAAACAGGAAAAAAAATTAATAATAGTAGTATTACTTATATTTCCAAAAAGCACTTTAGGGATTTACCTATGTAAGTCTGAAAATATATGACTGTGTCTCATGCCATGTAGGACTAAAATGAATTACTTTTCTGATCCCACAAGAGCCTTCCTTTATACTGTTGTTGTTGTTGTTGTTATAATTTATCATTCACAATCACAGTCATACTATATAGGATTATATACAGGATCATGTCATTTTTAGTCCAGGAACTGGTGAGTAAACTTACAGCTTTTAAATTTTGTAGTTTTTAAATTATCAGTGTAGTCTAGCAATAAGATTGAAATTCAAAGTCATGGCATACAAGTCTGGCTTCCCCATGGCAACTCTGCCATCCGCTGTCACTCTTAGATCTGCAGTCCAGAGTTCTTCCACTCCCCAGCCCTTGGTTTTCTTGGCCCACTCAGCTACACCCTGGAGTCCTGGAATCTCTGGATGTGAAGTGGTCTCACAATGATCTGATCAAACTATCAAACTATCAAGCAGGAAGCAGAAATCCGTAGCCATTCTCAACTCACAGTTACCAGGAAGTCAGTGATGGGGTCCGACTGTGTCAAACTCCCTGCTCAGTGGTCTTTTCTTCCTAGTGGATGGTGGGGGCAGAAATTGAGATGAGGTACCCAGAAGCTTTGAGCCCAAAGGACAGTCCTTATTTTAAACACCCATCCACTCAAGTACTGCCTCCAACTGGCGTCTGCATAGAAGGAAGTTACTGTCCCAGGATGTTCTGTGCCTGCCAGGTCATTGCTGGCTGGAGATGGATCCCCAGGAAGAAGGTGGCCTTCAGCAGCAGCAGTAGCAGCAGCAACAAACACACCAAGTGTTATTGTGCTCCAGTGCTTTATTTATCACGGTTGAGCATAGGAAACTAGTGTAGATTTGGGGCTAGGGGATCACTGGCATCTGAGTTAAAGGACCAGACCTGGCCGAGCTTTGTTTGAACAGGGGGAATTTTAGATGCTAAACAGTTCTGGATTAATGCCTGGAAAATTTGGGAATTCATCCTAAACTAAAATGTTAATGATGCTAAGAACCCAACCCTGCTATACTCCTACAACTACTATATAGATTCAATGCAATTCCAATTGAAATTCCAATGGTATACTTCACAGAGCTAGAGAAAATAATACAAAAATTCATCTGGAACCACAAGAAACCTAGAATAGCAAAAGCAATTCTAAGCAACCACGACATGGCAGGGGGTATTACAATTCCCAATTTAAAACTCTACTATAAAGCCTTTGTGATAAAAACTGCATGGCACTGGCAAAGTAACAGACCCGAGGACCAGTGGAACAGATTAGAAGACCCAGAAACAACTCCAGATACACTAAGCCACCGTATCTTTGACAAAGGAACCAAACATCCCCAATGGAAGAAAGACAGCCTCTTTAACAAATGTTGCTGGAAAAACTGGGCTTTAGCCTGCCAAAACCTAAAGCTAGACCTATCTCTTTCACCATGCACAAAACTAAACTCACAATGGATGCAAGACTTAAACATTAAAACAGAAACAATAAGCCTGCTGGTAAACAGGCTTGGTAAAACTCTTGGAGACATTGGCTTAGGCAGAGACTTTATGAATAAAACCTCTCTAGCAACAAGAACTAGCAGAAAGAATCAACAAATGGGATCTCATTCTACTGAAAAGCTTCTGCACAGCCAAAGAAGTCGCTGGCACTGCTAGAAGACTACCAACAACATGGGAAAAAATCTTTACTAGCTGTGTATCAGACAAAGGGCTATTATCGACAATATATAAAGAACTCAAACAGATCAGCCTCCCCAAGTTTAAAGAC
>PVIC010044192.1:0-15113 GCA_004025085.1 Thryonomys swinderianus
GGGAGTCAAAGATCACTAAACAAATGCACACTGTCAGACACAAGAAAATTGAAAACTAGGAACATTACAAGACTAGTGGTTTCTTTGAACTACAGTCATAACCTGCACATCTAAACTAGCTTGCTCCTGTCCTGATGGTGCTTTCATAAGGGTTGGGATGTGCAGTGTGGACTCGCTGCAGAGCAGGGACAGGGTTCTGGGTCCTGTAAAATGCATCTAAAGAATAGTCTAAGGGGCCTGTGACAACAACAGACCCAGGATGGGGGCTTGTTCAATCTCTGACACTAAGGTGGGGTTTGTGCAGATCTCTGTAAGGACTGTGTGCCAGGGACTTGCCTGGAGGTGACTGAGTGCCCATTGGCACCACCAATGATGTGACAACTTCCTGAGACTATGCTGGGGAGGACAGGAGGGCTGATCGTGAGGGGCAACACGTGAGGTCTGTCCCAGGAATGGGCTGTGGAAGGATCACTCCCTTCCATCCTCTCACCTGCCAGCGTGGCTCTAACTGTGCCTAACAGCTTCCCATGGCCATCCCGTGGCCCTTATTTGCCTGGCCCTCATCTAATGGAGCATGTGGCTTCTGTGATTTTTGTGCTCCTTTCCCCTGGCCTGATCTACACCAGTGGCCTGTCTTGTGTGGCACACTGGCAGCACAGGTGTTATGGAGACACAACCTCACTCCGCTGCGCAAACTGCTGTCCAGTCTGCACATCACAGCAGGTGTGGCAGGTGGGAGAGCTGGAGAGATCAGGGGACAGCTCAGGAAGACTGGCAGAGGACGGCTCGGCCAGCGCTGTCCACTGGCCCTTTGGACTTTTATTACAACAGCAGGCCTGGGAGAAAGAGGAACCATCAATACTGCACATCAAGCCCAACAACATCTCTACAGGAGATGGAAACCGATAATGGGGTGTGGACCGTAAGACCAGCACCCAGCAAACTGTGGAGGTTCCCTTCAAACACCCTGTCATTCTTTCAAGGCCGAAGTACTTCACCTGAGGGGTGACCAGGCTTTCTCTGATCTTCCCTGGAATCTTCTTCTTAAGGTACCCTGCACAGATGGGGGGCAAATTCACACAGATGGAGGAATAAAAGGGAATAGCCACCTCAGGACCCATGAAGATCCCTAGAGGGGATGCTCTCATGCCCACTGTTCATTCTGGCTTCTGCTCCCTGCTTCCAAAATCCAGTCTCTGGCGGTATCTCTTGTGGCAGGTGGGGCAGAAGCATGGTTGCCCTTGGGGGAGGAGCCCCTCAGGCCTGACTCCACTCCTTCAGTGCCCAAGGTCCCAGCCCGCTTCCTGTATTTGCCTGAAGGGGGCGCTGTAGATTCCTGCAGAGGTGCCGCGGTGTGAGGGGGCAGGTGCGCAGAGGCCACCAGAGTTAGTACGCTGTTAGGTTGGGAACCTTCTTCCCTGGTGGGGGCTGGCTGCTCAGGATCCTTCTGCTTTTTCTGCATTATCCCCCACTGCTAAAAAACCTGTCATAGTAGCAACTCAGAGATGCCTCTCTCCAGGCCACCTGGCCTCTCTTCCAGGGAACTGTGGGTGCTCCTGGGTTCCCCCTCTTCCCCCAGTTCCTGTGCCCGTGGCACTTTTCTTCTGGGCAAGGAGTGTTCATCCCTCCACTAGAAAACGCTACTGGGGTATATTTCCTAGTCAGCTGATTCCCTTTGAGCACAAACACTTGCTTTCCTGTCTCTGGAGGCTTGGCGGAGGGGACACGACAGGACAATTCCCATGGATCCGCCAGCCTGAGTCCCCCTCAGTACCTGGTGACCCCCGAGCAAAGGGACATCACCCAGGCACCGTGGGAAGGCACTCTGCACGTCTGGAAGGACAGAAGTTAAATGTGTGATACACACAGGAAACAAATCCTCTACTGTTGCTGGGTGGAATGGGAAGGAAACCATCTGCTGGCCCCTTCTGTGTCCCCACTGTCCCCAGCTGCTGTCTAGAACCTCTGGGAGGCTGTGGGGCAGTAGGTCATCACCCTTGGGGACACATTCTGACCTTAGGCCTGGGAAACCTGTACAGAGGTTGCCTATTCTCTCCTAGAGATCCTCCCTAGAGCCAGATCCCCGATATGATATGATGAGATCCCTGTGGTCACCCAGACACCAGAGCTTCCTTTCTGAACAAGACCTTTGCTTTCAGACCCATCACAAAGGCTCCTCAGGGCCATACCTGTCATCCAGCCAGTAGCCCTGGGCTGGGGCATCTGGAAACCCGGGTAAGGCCCGGGAAGGACAGTGCCTGGGAGGACAGAGCACCTTCTGGGGGGTTGGGAGAGGCCTGCAGGTCTTTAGGGCACCCACACTTGAAGGCAGGAGGACGACTGGGAACTGCAGAATTAGCCAGGCTGCTAACCTCGGGGTGGACAGGCAATGCTCTCCTCCCTGGGTTGGGCCAGGGACCCTCGGGGAACCTCTCCCAAGGACCATGCTAGCGGCCACTGCCCTCAACCACAGCCTTGGTCTTGGGCCAGCACATCAGATGCCAAGCATGAGCCTGGGCCAGAGAGGAGTGCCAGGACACCCCTGGGAAGCCAAAAGCCTGGCGCGCAGGGGGATCCCCACAAGGGGGCAGAGGGGAACCCCGGAGGCCGGCGGGAGGAGCCCAGGCGCAGGCAACCAAGCGTATATTCGCGGAGCCCACTCTGGACCGCGGGTGGGAGGGGGCTAAGGCGACCCTCGGTTTTTCCCAAAGTTTCGGGCGAATCCTTTTCGGTAGACGTCCGGCTTCTGCGCCGGAGTGTGCGCGTCCGGAGTGGGGCCCCTGCGCCGCCCCCTTCCTCAGGCGCTGGAGGACTGCGGGATCGCGCGCGGGGCCGCGGCCCGGGCACTGCCCCCCGCCCGTGCGCCCCGTCGCCCACCGCGCGCGAGCAGCCGCGCTCGCCCGCGCTCCGCCCGCTAGCTGCTCGGCGCCCGGTGCTCCCGGCCCCGCACGCGGACCGTGGGACAGGCGGGAGGCCCAGCGCCGCGGGTCCGCAGCCCCGCGAGGCCGGAGCCCCCCGCCGTTCCTCCCGCTCCTCCTCCTTGTCCCCCTCCTCTGGCCGCCGCCGCCCCAGGCCGAGCACGGGCGCCGAGCGTGGGAGCCATGGCGCGCGCGGAGGCGGTGCGGAACCCCGAGCGCAGGGAGGCGGCGACGCGGGCGCGCGGCGAGCGGGAGGCGGAGGCGGAGGAGGCGGAGGAGGGCGGGGAGGAGGCACCGGGCGGGGGCGGCGGCGGCGGCGGCGGCGGGGGCGACGGCCGAGAGCAGGGCGCGCCGGGGGAGGCGGTGGCGGCCGGGAGGGCGCGCGGCGAGGACGAGGACGCGCGGGTGCCGCGCGCAGGGCTGCCTCTCAGCGCCGTCCTCGCCGCGGCCGCTCGAGACAGCGGGCGCCGCCGCCGCCTGAGCAGGGGCAGGAGGAGGAGGAGGAGGATGCCGCCGGGCAACGAGGACCGCGCGCGCCCGGGTCGCCGCCGCCGCCGCGGGGACCTTCTGCTGAGCCAGCTGTGCTTCCTGGCCTCGGTGGCGCTGCTGCTCTGGTCGCTGTCGAGCCTGAGGGAGCGGAAGGGTGAGTGAGCGTCTGGGGGGGGGGCTGGGGGCTGCAGGGCTGCGGGACCACATCCGAGCCGGGCCGGTCTCGGTGCCCCGAGTGGGTTAGAGGAGGAGCCCCGAGCGCCGCGCGGAGAAGAGGGCGGGCTGGGGTGCCCGGCTGCCCTGGGAACCTCTACCTGTCTGCGCCCTGCTTGGGTCTCCCTTTCCCTCCGGCGGGAGGGGCCTGAGGTGACGGTGCCGGAGACTCTTAGCCACCCCCAGCCCCAGGCCGGGAGTGAAGTTGTGGCGCTCCAGACGCAGCACCTGTGCAGGTAACCACCTGTGCACTCTAGTGTGAAAGGCTGGCGGGCTGGTAACTGGGTGACGCTTAGTTCCCGTGTGTTGTACCTGTGGAGCAGGCCGGCTGGGAGGACTAGAGAGCGCCTTGCCCCCTGGCTTTGCCGAACAGGTGCCCGGAACTTCGGGTGGGAAAAAAGTGTGAGGCGAAGCAGCACGGGTTTAGCACGGGCTTGTTCCGAAACTGCCTGTGCGAAGAGTGCTGGGAAGACCAGGACCGCATGCCTGGCGCTCGGGGTGGACTCGCTTCTCTGCACAGAATGACCGGGACTGGGCGACCCGTCACTTAATCTCTCGGTCCACTGCGTGGCCAGTCCTCTCCCTGCTCTTTCACACACAACTCGAGTTTTATCTTTGCCCTTGGCACAGCCAGAGCTGAAATAGACCTTGTGTAGAAACGTGTTCAGAGCAGTTGTCTGCTCAGAACAGTTCAGATTCTGAGTGCAGCTGTCTAAAAGAGCCAAGGGGAGATTTGTAAAATGGTTTTCTATTCGGCCTTCCTAAGGGCCAGGGTTTGTGGGGAAACAGCTACCTCCATGGTGAGAAAAAGCAGTTATAGTGTTTGCTGTGGCGTTGGGACGGACATCGATCCAACGCAAGGTATTGTGACGTGCAGAACAGAGACATTTTAATCCTGGTGGTGACATATTTAAAGGTGCCATCAATCAGAAGAGGGATCCCCTCACACTGGTCAGTGCTGAACCTCACAGTGGAACTGGACGGTCATTTGGGTCTTCCCAGACCTCTCCACAGACTTCATCATATATGGTAAAGAGACAGAGGCGGTGTTGGTCCTTAGCGAAGCCCCAGGCAGGCTCCTCTCTCTCCAGGGCTTCTGAATCTCACATCCTCTGGCTAGGGCCGTGGCTTCAGGAGGGGCCTGTGTCTATGTGGGAAGCAGGACCTTCCTCCAGGGGCACACTTGGGCCCACCAGGCAGCTGGCTGCTGGCGGAGGCTCCGTGGGAGAGCTCTTCGTGTTCCTGACAGAGAGCCCAACAGTTGACAGTACCTGCTGTCTCTGACGGGGGCTGTTTTTCAAGCCGCTGGGCTCTAAGTCACAGAGTCCCCACCGCTTTCTGGGATATGAAAGACGTCTTCCTGGTTGGAGAGCTTCACCCACCAGTGAAGTGAGCCAGTGGTAGGGGCTGCTGCCCCTTTTTGGGAAGATAGGTCACCGAGGGGGAAGGGAGTGTCAGACACTGCAGACTTGAAGCTTGGGGACTGGACTGTCATTTTGAAATGGTTTCCTTGGCAGGAACATTTCTATTCAAGTGCCCCTGGCTTGGATGTAGATCCATAGCCTATCCCTTTCTTCCATCCCCACTGCTCCCATTCATGTTCTCTGCTTCCTCGTTCCCCCACTCCCCGGCAATGTCTAGGAAAACGTCTGGCCAGCACCTGAAAGATCTAACTGATCAGCCTCGGTTTCCCCCTCGTGACTTACTTGTTATGATCACATCTCTAATCATCTGCTACGATTCTATACATGTTAACAGCAGCCTTTTACGGCAAGGCCAGTTCTTAAGATAATTTTTAGCAGATTAATGCATGTGAATCTGCAAATGATGACATTTCTCTTCTGCTTGGGAAATAGTTATTCATCATGTGTAAACATTTGAATAGTGACTCTTACTCTGGAAACTTGGGGACCACTGAACATAGTGATCCTTTGAGTATGATAAAAAATTCAGAATTTAGCTTTATTTTAAAGACACTGTGACTGAGAGACACTGAGCAATTGGCTTAAAGTCACACAGCAGTTGAGGGGTAGAGGTAAATACTAACCTGAGGTTAGGCCCTTTGTTTCGGTCTCTGTTTCCTGGTATTTGTGACACTGTCTAGCTTTGTAATATTTAGATAACTGCAGGGAGTACCCGCCTAATGATCAAGAGTAACATTTTTATTTATTGTAAAAGCCGTGCAGTGATTATTAAAGATAACCTCTCAGAAGCTTCTTTTCTAACCCATATAAGTCTTTCCTTTTTTTTTTTTTCCTGTTAAAAGGACAGTTCTTTTACCAAATCAAATAGAGATGTGTGTCAGTTATGCTATATAATGTTGTCTAACAGTTCTCATCACATGGAATAGGAAATCCCTATCTTGGCTTCTAACCAAACTCAGATAGGGTTATATACAGAAAAGATTTTCAGTATTGGTTCACCTGCCATATATGAAAGAATCTGTACTGATGTTTTCTGCTGAGCTGGAACATGAGGGTTGTTTAGTTTAGATCAGAGAGGGTTAGTGCTGGAATTGAAAAAATCTTACTTCTGACAACAACGAAAGCAACACTAATGACTAGAATTTGGTGGGCTCTGAAATGCCTGGCACTATGCTAAGTACACCTCATTTGTGTTGTTTTATTTTCCTTACAAATGCTGTATCCCAAAGTGTGAGCTTCTGGCACTGGAGAAAGATGAGCCTAGGGTTGAGGTTGGGGTGCTGTTCAGTTCTCATGAATGAAGGTCTCATTTTGGTCTCTGTTTTCAGAACTTCTTGAAGTAAAGTGTTGGGTTTGCAAATGAGGGCATTCTTTTAGTTGTATAGTGAAAATGGATTGTTCTTGTATGTATTAAGTGGCTTAAACTGTTTAATTTTTCTGGGATATAAACTACCTGGCCTTTGTTTTTTAGGAGTGGTGCGGATGGAGCCTAGGGGTTCTAACTTTGGAGGAATTCCAGACATCCTCTCTGGAAGTCCTCAGGAGGGTGAACAGTGACTAAGAAAGAAAACACACACACATATATACTGTTTGTAGTGCTTTCTGTGCCCGTTACAATTGCTGTGTAACAAGTCACCCCAAAACTTAGTACTATGAACTATCCATTAACTTCTGCTCCTGGGTACCTCAGGTCAGGCACTTGGAGGGGCATCTTGGCAGTGGCTTTGCTCCACTGCACTATGTCAGGGGCCTTCTCTGGAAAGGCTGTAGGGCTGGGCGTCTTGACAGCTGGATCCAGAATCATCTGAGCCAACATTACTCCCATGTCTGGGGTTGAGATGGCTGTTGGCCCAGGCTGACATGTGGCCTTTCCACGTGGCCTCTCCACGTGGTCTATCCATGTGGTCTGTCCATGTGGCTCAGTTGGAACTTCCTCAGAGCATGGCAACTGGGTTCCTAGAACAAGAGTCTCAAGAGAACGAGGTACAAGGTCATGGTGTTTTTATGTCCTAGCCTCAGAAGATACATGGTGCTACTTTCTCTATCTTTCCTGGTCAAGGCAGTGATAAATGCCAGCTCAGGTTCACAGCCCAGCACATAGGACCATCACTGTGCCTCGGAGGAGTGTGGGGTCACTTACTCCAAAGGGCATGCATGATGGGAGATAGGGTTGTGGCAGTCTGTGGAAATCGCAGGATCTGAAAGGACCATGGCTTGGGAGTGACTGGAGATGTGTCCCTAGGTGATAAATGGTAAGACATGTTTGCATATATACATTCATACACTTATATTTGAACACATACTCCTCCTAAACACATAGATGTACATATGCTGCTGTTTTGAAATGTTTTCTAGTCCTGAAAAGATTGCTGCCCATCTTTTGTGGCACGGGGCCTACAGGTGATGGTTGAAGACAGGGTACATGGAGGTGTGGGCTGCAGCTTTACATTGCAGATCTGAGAGCCTCCCTTGCCCTGGTAGTGCCTAGACATCAGCCTCATGCCTCTTCTCCTCTCGTGGTCCCCTTTCTGAATCTCATTCTCTGGATTTCCTTTTGCTTTGCAAGACGGGACACATCAGGACATGTGTTGGTCCCATGGCTGACTGGTCTTTTTCTCCAGCAAGTTAATCCTTCACATTTGCAGCTAGTCTTTCACATCAGGGCCTACCAGTGGCTTGACGAGGTCCTCAGGGTGCTCTCTGCATACACCGTATTTTCTCCTCCAGGCGTTTATCACAGTTGGCAATTATGTATGTATTCAGTCCTGGTGTGAGTAGCATTCCTCTCCCTGCAGCTAGAGCTCCAGGAGGCCAAGGACCTTGTGAACTGTCCTTACCTCTGTTTCCTCCTCACCTAGTGCATTGCTCATCTGCTTTTCCAAGTAAACTCAAACTGTATTAGTTAAGTACACGGATACATTTTTTTTTTTAAGGTTTTGGCTTTTAAAAAAATCTGTTTGAAACTATCCCACGTGCCAAATTATGAGGCTGTGAGACAAGCTTCAGCATTACTTTTCGACCTTTACTTTTCCAGTGTTCAGATCCAGTGGGAAAGGGTAAATAGTTTGTTTAATAAAGAAGCTGTTTTGAGTTTTCCGCCTCTTTCTCCCCCCCCCCCCCCCCGCCCCCATCTGTCTGTCTCTCTGGAGTTGAACTCAGGGCTTTCACACTGAGCAACATCTTCAACCCTTTTTTATTCATTTTGAGATAGGGTTTTGCTAAGCTGTCCAGGCTGGGATAGAACTTGTGACCCTTCTGCTTCAGCCTCTCAGTGTGCTGGGATCCCGTGGTCAGCCATCATGCCTGACTTACTCTCTTGATAACTGTAGTATAGCGTTTGTGATAAGAACCTGCTACCACCTGTCAGGATCTCATTAGCTGATACACACTATTTGAGAATTTGCATTTCTGCTCCCAGTTCCTCCAGTGAGGTGTTGCTACCCACCCTCCCTGGGACAGCACTGAACTGAAGAGAGGTGCTGTGCCCCGTCTGGTGTCTGCTGGTGAGGTGGTGGGATTTGAACCCAGGCCTGCCTGTCAGAGTTGATACCACTATATTTTGCAGCTGAGTCTGAGGATGCTGTGAATAGGAGTTGGGGAATCACCCTGCCTTTTCCAGTTACCCAAGGAGTACAGCAGCAACAGAAGGTTGGTTTCCCAGAAGTGGTATTTTAGAAACACATTGCTTTTCAACTTTTTCTATTTTTTGCACAAACATATATAGATGTGTCTCTTTCCTCCTGGCTTTTCTTAGCTGCTCATCAACCCAGATTTTCTCAAAGATTTCCTCTACTTGTGAGCTTTGGATCCTTGTGGGGAGATTTTTTTTACCCTGGAGGGTTGGCAAAGCCAAAAGAATTGCAAAACCAGCTATTTGCTGAGAATTCCGAGGCCTGGTGGAAGTTGGCTGATAGGACAAGGTTTTGGCAACTTTCTTTTTCTGTGAGAAAATTTCTTTTCCTTGAGAAAAATAAAAATTGTTTTCGGTGGTGGGGTGGTAATAGTCTAATGTCTTCTCTGAGGGGAAACTGAGGAATGGGGGAATTTAGAAAATGTCTCTGGAGTTGTAAACCTTGTGCTGCCAGGAAGGTTTGCATTTTTCTGGCCTGTTCCTTCTCTTTTCTGCAGAGCTTGTTTGGAAGTTATTTTTACTTGTTTCTTGTTATGGTTTCAAGTAGGATGCTCTCCGGTAGGATTTGGTGATTTGGATTTTATAGGCTCAGGTGGAGGAAGGTTTCTCCACAAGCCCAGTGAAGAAATCTCTTGGGGCTCTGCCGGCTCCGTCTGTCTCTTTCCTCTTCTGGCCTAGTGTGCAGGGGAGATGTTGGTCTCCAGAGCATCACTGTTCCTTGCTGGCCCCACCACCATAAACTGTCCCTTTGTGGACACCCAAGAAGGAGATCCTGCCTGGAACCCGAATGCCAGATGTCTCTGCCCATACACTCATTGAACTGTGACAGGCTTTTTGCCACTTGCTGATGTGACCGTGCTGCCTGGAAGGGCACAAGCGTGTCCATCTTTATGGCCTTGTGAGAACAGAAGCATTGAACAACTACTCTCAAGCATCGTGAAGGATATGAATGACAATACAGTGTGACAGGGCGGTGGTTGTGATAGTCAGGGGAAGGTGGAACCTGAAAAATAAAAGGAATGAGATTGCTCAACAGTGGGAAATAAAAAGGCAAATGTAGAAATATGGGCAAAACATACAGGAAGGCAGTTTACAAAATTGTAACTGCAAGTGATCAGTAGACATGGAGAAAAACTGGAACCTTAGAGGCCTATGTCTTTTCTGGAGCTGCCCCAGCACTAGAAGCTGCTTTTTAGAATCACAATACCTAAGTGCACTCCCTGCCTGCCTTTGGCCATTTCCTGGGGAAATGTGAATGAATAAAGTCATGACCCAGTCTGGGGAATTTCTCCTTTGCAACTTCTGCAACATTTGCAACATTTTCATTTTCTCTTTTATGTTTTGGCCTTGTTTGATCTTAGTAGAAGTCTTTTTCACTTCAGCAAGCTGATCTGCCACTGGAATTGGACGCTGCAGAGGACAGGAAAGAACAAAGCTGGTGTGGAGGAGCATGGGTGACCAGAGAAGGCAGGCATTGAGGAGTGACATCAGGAAGTCCATAATGGCACTTTTCAGACAGAACACAAAACATTCATTTTTGGATATTTCGATTTTTATGAACTAGTGGATCATCGGGTTGATAGTTGAAAATCACGATTATTAGCAGTTGTAGCTACAGATATGTTAGTGATTTTCATGAGGGTAAAAATTGAATTTTTGGTGAACCTGGTGGTTGTTATTTTCTCTGCAAGTTATGGTCACCAGGGAAACTTTGAATCGCATCCTGAGAGGTTCTGATGTCCTGATCCAGGATGTAGAGTGAGCATTGGGATTTTTATAAAGTGATGTAGATGATATCAATGGGCAGCAAGGTTGAGTGCCACTGGTTAGGTTAATGTTCCTTGTTTAACTTGTCTCAGGCACGTAAATGCTCTTTGTCCCTGAGGTGTGACATGCATTGGGCTTTATCTTCCTGCTGCAAACATAAATTAATATTTGTCTACTAAGTTTTCTAGGCCTTTTGCACTATTTAAGCCCAGGCTTTCCTCCACTGGCCTCGCTCTCCTCTTACTTTGTACAGTGTCATAAAGTACCCTTTCCTGTCTTATTCTGAAAGAAATTTTCACCAGATTCTCCTGGGCTGTCCTGGTCTGGACAGGCTGAGGGCTGAGCTTGCTGCCCATCTGCCCTTTGGTGCCCTCTGTTCAGCTTTGTCTTGTGTATTTCTTTCTGTCCTCTCTTATCTTACAATCCCTGCCTCTTGGAAGCCTTGGGTGCTTCTTTTTTTTTGGCTTTTTCTTAAATTTGTGATGCATGTTTTCAGGGGTCACACATATGCAGTGGCTGCTGTGATAGTGAGCATGGGAAATAAAGATTTGAGACCTGGTGTGTTTGAAAGTATTCCTTTCACTGCCACCCTAACGGTGAGGTAGCCAGTCTGGGTTGGGGACTCAGGTTGAGACACACTTTCCTGGTATTTGGAAAGCAGTGTTTGGATGTCTTCCACCTTTTGGTAATAACCTTGGACGGGTCTTGTGCTGCGGTAGCTTTTAATTGTAATCTGTTTTCTCCCTTGAAGAGCCAGTGTGTTATTTGCTTTGCTCCTAATGTGCTATTTGCTCCTGATGTCAATTAAGACAGTTTCATGACTGTGTGGGTCTGTGTTCATCCGTTTTCCTAGATCATTCACCAAATTCTTTGAATCTGGAAGTGAATGTCTTTCAGGTGGGGGAACTTTCTTTTAGTTGATTTCTTCCTCCTCTGTTCTTGCCTCTCCCTTTCTGGGTGGTCTATTATTTGTATGTTTGATTTCCTGAATTGATCTCGTTTTCTTATTTCTTCCAATTTCTTTCATCCTTTTGCTCTGGTTCCTATAGATTTTCTTAACCATATCTTCCAGCACTCACACTGAGCTTTTCTGTGCTACTGTCACATTTTCAATTTCTAAGAGCTCTTTTTTCTTCCTCAGTTATTTTTAATAGCATTCTGTTCTGTTCTATCGATACAATATCATTTCTTTTATCTCCGAATATACACACAGTGGTCCTTGAAGTTTTCTTTGCTCTTTGTGAACTTTCTTCCCAGGTTGCTGCCGTTCATCTGTTTTCATACCATGGGCTTCTCAGATGTCAGGGCACCTCTGATGCCTGCCATCTGCTCATACTTAGGTGGGAGTCATTACATGACAGTCACTACCATGAAGAAAGGTCTTCTTGGTTGCCTGTGTCTCTGGGAGAGGATCTCATGGGGCAGATTCATTGGGCAATATGTCTCATGTCTCATTTAGTATCTTCAACAAAGTTAATTCCATTTCTCAGAGAAGGGTCATCTGGTGTCCTGCCTAAAGGACCTGCTACTTCTGAGAACCAAGAGGGAGAGGAAGCTGGTGTTGAGTCAGATTTGTTTAGGAAAAACTCTTTCCTTGATCCAAGAGATATTCAATCATCTTAGCTGTGAGTATAAGGGGTTGAATAATTTATTTGGAAACATAGGAAGACATCCCAAGTTATTTAAGTCAGCCTGCCTGCCTGCCTCTCTTCTTCCTTTCTTTCCCTTTTGTTTTAGTTACTTTACACAGGAAACTGATAAGAGTGGCTTCTTCCTGGGATTCCTCAGGGTCAAGTAGAAAGGTAAATCTTCACCACATCAGTTTTTAAAATTTCACTGGGAGAATTAAAGACTTACATGTATATGCAAGAAGTAACACAGAGACACCATAGAGCATTTTTCCTGATTTCTTCCAGTGGTGACATTTTGCAAAGCTGTGATGCAATATCATCACCAAGATTGTGACATTGATATAAACCACACAACTTATTCAGATTCCTGAAGTTTTACTTATTCTGTGTGTGCGCATTGTGTTCTATACATTTGTGCTACTTGTATAGGTCTGTGTATCTAGTACCACAATAAAGATACTAGACAAACTATTCCTCTCTCCTGTTTGCTGTCTTTATTAGTTATGTTCTTATTCCTGGAACAAAATACTTGACATCCACAACTTAAAGGAAGAGAGGTTCATTTGGTTTGTAGTTTCAATGGGTTTAGTCTCTGGTTCACTGGCTACAGGGCAGAAATAGCACGATATAAGGACCTGCTAGAGAGAAAGCTGCTCAGGTCATGGAAGCCAGGAAGCAGAGGTGGGGGGGACAAGCCAGGGTCATGCCCCAGGGACCCAGCTCCTAACAGTCTGGTCAACTATGAACCCATCAGTAGATGAATCCACTGCTGAGAATTGTGCCCCATGGTCCAAACCCCTTCCCTCACCCCATTTCTGAGCAGATGAAACTTTGAGGGGGGAACATTATAAATCGAAATCATAATAGTCTATTAGGCCACTGTCTATGTACCATTAGTACAAAGAGAATAATCTAGTCAAATCACTTGTATTACCTATTCCAATAGTAAAGTCAAATACAAAATTATAGCTTTAAGAATTAAGGGAAGTTCTACCTTCAAGAACATTGCACTAGGCATAAAATATTCCTTATAAGTTTGGTACAGGGAAAGGAGCCTCAAGACTGTCTACATTTATGAAATTAAGACGTGGCAAATTTTCTTAGCTCAGGTTTGGTAATATAAGCCACATGCCAGGTAAAACCCATGCATGGTCTCTTGGCAGGTTTTGATGGATAATTGTTTTTTGCCACTTACACAATGTTTTTGAGCACTCCATATAAATGGTTCTTTCAGGTGGTTTGTTAACTTAGATAGCTTCAAATGTGCAGTACAGCGTGATCTTCATTATTAGTTGTTTCCTAGTCTCTTAAAGAAGGACATGTTCTTGGGTTCAGTGAATCTTCATGTCTGATTTTGTGTTGAGAGAACTGACCTCAAGGGAGATGGAATTCTGACTCCTTGTTCAATAATACGTTTGGAAAAAAGGCAGAACATTAAAGTGAGAAAATACATTTTAATACAAAACCAACTCTTGGTTAGAATTACTTCAAATTCTGAGATGTTTCTAATATGTTGGAAGTTTTCTGGATTTCTGAATAAATTAGAGACTTAGAGGGACAGCTAGTTCTTGTAGCAAATAAGAGGTTTGTTTGAGGAGAAGCACTGGCTGCTGGGACATTCCTGGCTTCCTGCAGGAGAGAATTTGCCTTGTTGATCTACCTTCTACCTGGACTGCTACCCTGTGTAATCACTGGGATGAATGGCTGTAGTGAAGTGAGTAGCTGTTGCTTTTTCTCATCAGGGGTCTTTAAGCTTACAAGTTTTCAACATTTTTTTTTTTAAGTATCTGCTCTTGCAATGATGAGATATGATCTGAATAGCACTTCCAAAGAAAGAAGTTTCCAAGGGCTTTAACAACCCAGGTTTTGCAAACCTGATAGTGAGGAACCCTTCCTTGGGATTGCAGTTTGGTGGATGAAGCCATTTTTGGGGCTGTGTGGAGTAAGTAAACTCACTATGCCTACTTTTTAAAAAATTGAATTATTTATTGGTACATTTTGTATACAGTTCACAATCACACTCAACAATGGGGAATTAGTACCAGTATATGACAGAAGTTAATTCTCATTTTTTACCCATATCCCTACCCAACCACAACCCCGACCCCTTATATACATGCTATTTTTTTCTTTCTGAATCACATTTATTCCTTCTCCTCATTACATTCCCCCACCACATTCCCTTTGACTATTTCCTATTTTACAAAGTACATCATTCATTCTAGAGCTCATTTACACCTACAGGTTCTCATACCAGAGAAAAGATATGATATTTTTATATCTGTGATCTATTTATTTCACTTATTAGTATGTCTTCAAAGTGTGTCCATTTGTGCATAAATGAATAAAACTTGTCATTTTTATGGCAGAGTAATACTCCATTTTATTAAAAACACCCCATATTTTCTTTATCCAGTCTTCAGTTGATGGGCATCTGGGTTGTTTCCAAGATTGGGTTATCACAAACTGAGATAATGTGAACATGGGTGTACATATGATTTTATAATATGATTCTTTTAATTGCTTTGGCATGCCTACTTTTAATAAATCTAGCTGATTTCAGGTCAACTCAGGTATTTTCCACTCATGGTGCATTTCCTCCCTTACATGTCAAAATTGATATCATATCATGTAATATCTTAGATTTGCTTTTATTTTTATTTTGCAGTCCTGGGAGTAATCCTGGGACCTTACACTTGCTAGGGAAGCTTTCTATCACTAGCTACATTCTCAAACTTGAATTTATGAAACACAAAATTAATTTAAAATGTAAGAAGTACGTATAGTAAAATTGATTGACAGGATACAGAATAGCATCCCACTTCCCGAAACACCATCCAAGCTGTGGTTCCACCTTGTGGTTCCACCCTCATCCCTGTCCTGCACCTGCTGTCTGCCAGTGTGGTTTTATCTTTTTTTTTGAGACAGGGTCTCACTTTGTAGTTCAGACTGGCCCTGAGCTCACTATGTAGCCCAGGCAAGCCTTGAACTCAGCAATCCTCCTGTCTCTGCCTCCCGAGTGCTGGGATTACAGGCGTGA